>SNQJ01S0031045.1:63915-75912 GCA_010110895.2 Picea sitchensis | reverse complement strand
GGTCATTTCCCTCAATGCTCTCACTGGCTTCTCTTCTCCCTAAACCCTCAAGTTAATCGGTCACATAAAGCATCAGAAGGTCATCATTCTAGTTGATAGTGGAAGCACCCATAATTTTATTCATCACCACATTACCCAAGAAAGTCATTGCTACATCCATGCCATAAAAAATTTCCAAATCATGATTGCCAATGGTGGTTCCATGAAATGTGGAGGGCGTTGTGAAAATGTGGGTCTCCAAATAGATGACTACCACCTAAAATCCCATATGTTTGCTATCAACATGGTCGGTTCTGACATTGTGTTGGGTGCAGATTGGTTAAGGACTTTGGGTCCCATTCTCATGGATTTTAAGGAATTAACCATGAAATTCGACCAGGAAGGCCACCAATATAAATTCCAAGGCATCACTGCTGGTTCACCTAAGGTCATTAGTTCCCATCGCATGGAAAATCTGCTCAAAAAAGGTCATTCTAGTGTCATTGTCCAACTCCATGCCATACAAGCAACAAAGACACCCCCGGTGTTGCAAGACCTCCAAGACCTCCTTTCTAAACATAAAATGGTATTTTCCACTCCCCAAGGAATCCCTCCTTCCTGCGGTGTTCATGATCATTCCATTCCCCTTGTACCCGGAAGCCTTCCTCCCAATATCCGTCTGTATTGCCACCCCTTTTCACAAAAAAATGAAATTGAGAAAATGGTCCAGGAACTCCTTAATGCAGGGGTTATCTACCCTAGTACGAGCCCTTACTCTTCTCCTATAGTCATGGTCCTGAAGAAAGAAGGTTCTTGGAGAATGTGTCCTAACTTCTGTGCCCTCAACAAACTGACCATTAAAGACAAATTTCTCATTCTTGTCATTGATGACCTCTTGGAGGAATTTAGTGGCGCCCAATTCTTTACTAAACTTGATCTTCGCTCGGGCTATCACCATATATGTATGAAAGAGGCAGACATTCCTAAGATGGCCTTTCAAACTCATGAGGGCCACTATGAGTTTTTGGTCATGCCCTTTGTCTTGTGTAATGCCCCCTCCACTTTCCAAAGCCTCATGAATCATGTCTTCCATCCCTTTCTCCGTCATTATGTCTTAGTTTTCTTTGATGATATACTCATCTATAGAAAAACATGGAAAGACCATCTTACTCATGTGGATCAAGTTCTCCATCTACTCTCTCAACACCAACTTTTCCTGAAATAGTCTAAATGTGCTTTTGGTGCCTTAGAAGTAGAATACTTGGGTCATCTGGTTGGCAAGGATGGCGTCAAGGTGGATCCAAAAAATATTGAAGCTATGCAAGACTGGCCGCACCCAAAGACTCTCAAAAGCTTGCATGGATTTCTTGGCTTAACGGGGTATTATCGCAAGTTTGTTAAGAATTATGGAAATATTGCAACACCTCTCACTACTCTCCTCAAAAAGAACTCTTTCACTTGGACTCCAGACACTGCTCAATCTTTTCAAACCTTGAAGATGGCCATGTGCACCACTCTAGTTCTGTCCCTTCCTGATTTCACAAAGACCTTTGTGTTGGAATGTGATGCCTCAAGGAAAGGAATCGGTGTTGTCCTTATTCAAGAGGGTCAACCTTTGGCCTTCACCAACAAGCAACTATCTGAAAGGAATCTGGGAAAACCCATCTATGAAAAGGAAATGTTGGCTATTCTGCATGTCGTTGATCTGTGGCACCCTTATCTCTTGGGGAAACGTTTCCAAATTAAGACGGACCATCAAAGCCTCAAGTACTTTTTGGAACAACACATTTCCTCCCCGGAGAAAAAAAAATTCATGACTAAGCTCTTTGGATATGATTATGAGATCATTTACAAGAAAGGCAAAGACAAGGTGGTGGCGAATGCACTGTCCCAAAAATATGAAGAAGAAGGATCCCTTTTTTCTCTTTCCTTCATTGTACCAGATTGGCTCCAAGCTATTCGCCAAGAATGGCTACAAGATCCCAAAAGTTCGCATCTAATCCAGCAATTGCAAACCAATGCTCCAAATCCCCCAGGGTACTCTTGGCTCCAGGATGAGATTCGATACAAAGTCTATTTGTATTTAAGTAAACAATAAAAGATTAAATCCACGACACTTTCTGAGATTCATGCTACACCCACAGCGGGGCACTCCGGGTTCACCAAAACCTATGACAGGGTCAAACGTTCCTTTTCCTGGGATGGTATGAAATAGGACATCCATAATTTTGTCGTTGAATGTGATGTGTGTCAACGCAACAAGGGAGAAACAGTCAAATCTCCGGGAACAATACAACCGCTTCCGATTCCGCTTGTTATTTGGAAGGATATCTCTATGGACTTTATTACCGACTTACCCAAATTGAGAAATAAATCAGTCATAATGGTGGTTGTGGATCGCCTTTCCAAGTATGCTCATTTCTGCACTCTTCAACACCCATTTACTGCATCCATGGTGGCTCAAATTTTCATGGACAAGGTATTCAAGCTTCATGGCATGCCGCACTCTATTGTTTTTGATCGTGACCCAACTTTCATAAGCAATTTTTGGCAAGAACTATTCAAGCTACAGGGCACCCAATTGCATCTCAGCACATCTTATCATCCCCAGAATGATGGTCAAATAGAAGTTTTCAGCAAGTGTTTGGAAACATATATGAGGTGTTTCGCCTCTGAAAAGCAAAATCAGTGGGTTCAATGGTTACCCCTAGTTGAATGGTGGTACAACACTTCCTACCATACAACTACATGCATGACTCCTTTTGAAGCGGTATATGGCCAGAAGCCACCTTCAGTTCTCTCATACTTATCGGGTACCTCTGATCCAGGTGGATATCGGTGGCCACCCATCTTCTCCAACTGGCCCAAAACATGTTTTGGGCAATTTTGGTAATTTACTATTTTTAGGCGTTTTTAACTTTCGGGGCCATTTTGAGGCCCTAAACGATGTTTTTTGAGAAAATGGGGAGCAACATGGATCATAGATCAATGTTTCTCACCCAAAATTTGTATTTCTCGGATAGATATTTGCAACGATCTATTGAGCGCCCCAAACAAAGATCGTATGCAAAAGTTACACCCCTAGGAAGTTGACATATCAACTACCCCCATCGGGACCCACAAACCTTTTGGATTTTCATCTTCTGGGGTTAGGGTTTTGGATTTTACTTTTGTTAAAAAGGCCCTTATAGCCTCATTGTAATCATATTCTCACAGATGTGAGTATACATCACATCTCTTCTTAGAGATAAGCTACCACCATTCTAGCGAGTCTTTCACTCTGTATTTTACAGTCTCTGTACATTTATTTCATTAATAGAAATCGTGTATTACTGTATATATGTGTTTATGGTTGCATATCTGATACATTTATGTTATATTATTGAATATCTGTGATATCTCTGTGCATTTATTTATCATATCTCCGATCTCATTTCGTGCCGCAAATAATCCGGATCAACCTCAAAGGTCCAGGTGGTGGACCAAACAATTACCGTTCGAGAGGATATTCTCCATACCCTCAAAGAGAACTTGGTCATGGCACAGAATTGCATGAAGAAACAAGCAGATCAAGGTCGCTCTGAATGTCAATTTTCAGAAGGGGATCAGGTGTTTCTGTGACTGCAACCATACAAGCAAACTTCCCTCAAGGTCAAGTATTATCAGAAGCTAGTGCCCAAATTTTATGGTTCTTATACAGTTCTCAAGCATGTGGGACAAGTCAACTATCAGTTAGCTTTGCCCAGTCATTCGAAGCTACATCCTATTTTTCATGTTTCATTCTTAAATAAGGTGATTGGAACTAGGTGCCAAATTCAAACCAACCTTTCCGAGTTAGCTGAAGAAGGATACATTTGGCTACAACCAGAAGCAGTTTTGGACCAGCATGAGCGTTGCCTGTGTTAGAGAACCATCAAGGAAGTTCTAGTCCAATGGAAAGATACAACTCTAGTAGATGCCACTTGGGAACCAACTACCATTCTACAGTAGTTTCCACATCTCAAGCCTTGAGGACAAGGTTGTTTTTAAGGGGGAGAACATGTTAGGGTCCTAACCCACACATAGGTAGAGAAATATATTCGGATGTAATAAAGGTCAATATTAATAAGGCCTTTCAATAACTTAGAATAAGGGGGATGTAAGAAGACCTAATAGAAGCTTCCGCTTCTAGAAGGATCTTCCTCTAGATGCTTCTCTTGATAGACATATTTAGTATAAATAAGGTTTGAGGGTATGAAAACCCTATCTTGGAGATTATTGTAATAGAGCGCTACTCGACTGGAGGTTTCCCCCTCAAAGAGGACCGTGAACATTTCTTTCTGAATCAAAGTGCTATTTTTGTTGTTGTTCTTATATCATTTATGTGTTATTGTGGAGATTATGCTGGTTATATTACTGTTATTCTGCCATTTATAGCATTTTATTTATGTTCCGCATACTTTTTATATCTGGTATAGTACAGAAACATGATTACAATGAGACTCCAGAGGCCTTTTTCACATTACTCATGAATTCCAAAACCCTAGACATCCAAAAACCTAACCCTAGGAGATGAAACGCCAAAAGTTATGTGGGCCCGATGGGTAAGTTGGTACCTCAACTTCCCGGGGTCATAAATTTTGCATATGACCTCCGTTTTAGGCACATGATATCCCATTGGAAAGGTATTTTCGAGAAATACACATTATTTCGTAAAATTATAACTTCGTCTACATTTTGACTATGGAAAGCCAAAAACAACATTGTTCAAGGCCCCAAAACGACCTTGGAAGTACATAAATATGTAATGACATGAAAATTTCCAAAATAAACCAGTTGTATTAGGTGGGCGGTCACCAATATCCACCTGGAAGCTGTGTAGGGATTGAGACATCCCCAGAAGTGTAGAACCTACAATTACAATGAATTACAAAATAACATGTTGAACTAAAAGCTGTCAAAAGGAGCCAGTTGGAATAGGTGGGTGGCCACCAATATCCACCTGGATCATAGTCTTTCCATATTTATTTTTATATGTAAAACAATGTGACATTTATTCCTAATTAGTTGCTTACCTTATTTTTTTGATATGATGTGGTAGGTAGGATATGATGTGATTTTATATAACTACGATGACATTTAGCTTTTTTTATCCATTAACACTTAGAGAGGTATGATTCACTATCAATCTTAATATCAATTTTTTTAGGCATAATTATTATTGTTAGTTGACTAAATTATCAATAGATCTAAGTTTATTTCCAAGCAATACTACAAATCTTTACTTTCCTACATTCCTAGAATTCGGCTTATATAAGTTCACATTGGTTTAATTTAATAGGCATTTTTTATGTTTTAGTATGATAAGCCATAGATATTTTTCATTTATAAAATCACCCTATGGAAAATAGAAGGCCATGAATTGAAGATACATGGGGCATATTGATTACTTATGGAATCATCCTCTACCCTAATGCTAGAAATTTTGTTGATTGCTCTTTTATTGTTTATAGTTGTGTGGATAATTAAGTCTAGAAATCCATAGATTTGGGAATAATCGGATTTGTAGTTAGAATAAGTAGATCTAAGATTATGTCTAGAAGGATCGTCGCACCTTTCTCAATGTTAAGGGTGGAAAAATCTAGAATTGAAGCAGTTTGCATCACGGTGGCCTGTGACATTGTCGTAGTTTGCTCAATGTTAAGGGTGCGACGATAAATGAATAAAATCTTCGAGGGTGAGGTGGCCTCCGATCAGCTTGGATCTGAGTCACATCCCTGATCTCATGGGATCATCCTAACCTCCTCACCCTATCCTTTTCATATTATAAAAGGAGGGGAGTTCTCATGGGAAAGTTAGCTTGGTTAGAATAACTTGGGAATGGTTAGAAATTTTTTGGAACTTCAACTTAGTTACAGAGATTCAACTAATGAGATATTAGTCTAGCCAAGAGTTTGGATTAGCTTCAGCTATAGCTAATTCATATGGACTATTTGGGCCTATGGTGGCTTTGATTTTCTCTTTGTCAAGATGAGATCATAAGTAGCTTTCAAATCTATAGTCTCAGAATCCGTGGAGCAGAAGTATGTGGGAAGCAAGGAACTGTTGGAAGGAACCTGACAACATCAAGGCATCTAGTTGTTGGATTTACTTCACACACACCCAGGATGTATTTTTCCTAAGTTTTTTCCTTTTTTATTAGTCATAATTAGTCATTATCCAGTCTCCTATATTTTAGGGGAGAATATTCCACCTAGAGAATATTCTCTTCAGTTGACACTTCATTTTGACTAGTTGAGTTGAGTCTAGATGTTGCATTGGTTTTGTCACCATGAAACATTGGGATCATCACCATGATAATGCACACTTGCCTTGGGATCATCACCAGACTATCACATTACCCTTGATTCCTGTATCTACTCATCACTACACTTTGTTCAGTTAGTTAACTGAAGACTGGTTGACTAGTTAACTCAGCTAGGTGGCAGTTCACTCCCGTAACTACCCGAGAGCCTAGAATAGGTGGAAGTTCACTCCCATAACTTCTGGTGTGTCCAGATCACTCTAGAACACCACTATGGTGCATTGGTTCTCCTCCAGTGTGTTAACTCTCAAAAACGCACCGGCATTTTTTGAAGGAAATATGCCTAATCTTGAAGGGAAATTTTCACTAGCTTCCCTAGCTCCAAATCCAAATATGATTGTACCATTGGAAATCTTACGATCTGTAGATGTCGATCGACTATTGGAATGTGCGAAACGGATATTCCATGGCTGAGAAAATGGATTTTTACCAAAGGCAGTTTTTGCTGGAAATTTTGACTTTCGGTGGTTTAGGCGAACAGGACGACTGTTCATTAACCACTTAGAAACATTAACTCAGTGAAAGGTAAATTATGCAGAATCTTGCCGATCAACCACTTAGAAAGCTGTTTTTAGCAATTTTGAGGCTAAAGCACCGAGATCAAGGATTTTTGAATCAAAATGGTTTGAATTTGATTCTAATGGATAAATGGTGAATTATCAAATCGGTTAAAGACTATTTACAAGAGATGAGTAAGAAGAGTTTAACCACATTTGGCATCTTTCATAGGCAAAATTTCAGGGATTTTGAAGGGCTACACATCGGCAGGCACAATTTATCTTTGGAAGAAACAGTTGAAAACCTTGGAAAGCTAACCTCCGTCATCAACGATCAGCAATTTTAAGGACTAAATGTGGGAATTATCCTCGCTTTTTGGGTATTTATCCTATCTTTTTATAAGCACATAATATTGACTTTTCTATTTTAGTATAGCGAGATCCAGTTTTCTAGGATGCGGAAGCTATGTCTTAAGGCTATAAAGCGGGAACATTTGGCCAGGGTTCAATCTTGGATACATTTGGCCTATGTGCTTAGACTCTTATTTTGATATGAATCTCAGTTTTCTTTTGCTACTAATAACAGATTTTCTCATGTGTTTCATTGCTCCGTAATTCGATTCAATTTAGCTCATCTTTTAAGAACCGTCATCTTCTTATTTGGCTCATGAATTCGAAGTGAATGATCTCTTACTATCTTGGATGACCCTGCATGTTAATGTACCTGGTTATCTAAATTAGTGTTCTTCGCCCCATTCAAATTCACCATCTGATTATTGGTTTCTAAAAACACTGGCTCATTCGAATGCATGACAAGTTGTTCTTCCTCCATTATGCATCCTCCCGGTTATCCCATTTGATCCACACACATTGATTATTGAGTTCTTTAAGTTACCAGCATCCTTAGCTTACAACCCTAAGGAGTTTCTTGGAGTGATAACAAATTGGCGTTGTTGTTGGGGATGGAGAAACGAAGTTATTTTTTTCCTGGGAGAACGACAAACATATCTATTTCTTGATGATAGTGAGGAATGAACACTATATCGTTGTAATCATCCTAATAAGCTCCATGAAGAGACTGAATATTGTGGCGACTCCACAATATTCAGTTGTCAAAAGCATTTGCTTCTCTCTTGGCTCGGAGGTTTTGCACCTCTCGACTTTCTCTTCAATTCTTGGTTTCCCATCAGGTCTGATAGTAATGAATGGGGAGATTTTCTACGTGTTAGAGAAGATAATCTGCGAGAACTACCTCCTCAAGTTTCATGAATGCATGGAGATTTTAAATCTGCAGCATGAAGATGTTAGTATGAAGATGTTTATGTACTCATTGTGGTGATGCGCGTGAGTGGTATTTCTCTTTACCCTCTTCAAGTATTTCTTCTTTGAAGGACTTTCACAAAGCTTTCAATGAACGCTGCAAAAAGTTCTTTCCAAATGAGCTTTTATTTGATAATTGTTGTGAAAAGTTTAACTTGCATAACAAAGTGAGAATGAAAAAGGAAGAGATCTCCATTATTTTCTAATATTGATCTTCATGATATTGTACCTTTTCATCAAGATGAACCACAAACGGATGATAAAAGAGTGAGAATTCTTCTATTAATAATACTTCGGATTTTCATCAATCCGAAGAATTTGTTTCTTTAGTTATCCATCATAAGGATCATTCTCCCTCTAGGTTGATGAAGGTTTGGTTGCTTCCGAAATTTCCAGCTATCCACCAAAGAGATGATCCAAGATGTCTTCATAAAGATCAGTTTGCCTCCTTTCAAAACTACGGAGAAGATATGTTGGTGATTTGTATGTCGTAAGGGCGATCCTCAAACGCAATAAAATGAGAAGGACATCTTTTAGGTCTTTTGATTCACGTACATGATAAAAAATTGAAGATGATGGCCAGTTGAAAGGTTCAGGTTAAGTATTAGAGGCAACAATAGATGTTGAAGGCCAGCCCACTTATATTCGGACTTATGAGAAAAAGACAAATTCGTGAGACATTTGGAAGGGCCGACAAAATGGTTGGATCAGAAGTCCCGGTTCATATGTTTCTCGGCGAGAGATCCATGACCTCTGATCAGAGGGCCAATGAGTCAGCCCGGCTGACGGGTTTGGTTCTCAGTTGGACCAACAACGAGGAAAGTCATCTACAGAAATCAACAAATTTGCATGCATATCTTGGAATCTAGATCTGCAGACGACAGAAAACAGTTCATCATCAACAATGAAGTTAGTTTGGAACTCTATTCATATTTGCACACAGTTGAAGGTGTAAGCCATGATAATCCAGAAAGTATCTGCATATTTTCTGCTTTAGTTGAAACAACGGCGAAGGTATTTCTTTAAATTTTATAGATAGTTTGGCACTATCTGAAATCTTGAGCGGCATAGATGTCAAATTGCTTTAAAAGCCAAACAAAGGTTGGTTATCTTTGCATTTTGAATTATATGTCGATTATTAAAATTGGTTTCCTACATTCATCTTGATCAAAGTTTCACTAGCCATTGGATCTCGGATGGCTTCATTGGAAACATGATTTTACCTAATTTTAAGGAAGCAGTTGGTTAAAGTAGGGTAGAAAGGCGAGGAAAATAAACAATACATATGAGCAATAAGATCTTTTAGTATTGATCTAGTAAATGGCGAATTGATCTCTCTAAATGCAGTTTCTTTGTTAAAGAGCGTGCAAATGGATCCACAATAAATGTTACGTGGTGATGTTGCCGAAGAGGCTAGCGATACTATCGTAAATGCGGCTGTAGAAAATGGCACTATCAATTTTTAGAGGCCATTATCCTTTCCTTATTGTTTTCTCATGTCAAGACTTCAAATCATAGTACACTAATTCAAAGTTTCTAGCTTTCATTGACATTGAGGAGCATTGCCTTTGATCAAGGTTGTTATTTACAACCATGTCATCGCAGATCTCTTTTTACATTGATCACATCGATGCTTGTGCTTGCAGCCAAAAACATATAATGGCTCAGCTCTTGTTATGCCTGTACAACCAAGGCTCACAGAACCATTATTGATCCTTTATATAGTTGATTGATGATAATAGAACATTGTGAATTCAACATGCTCAAGAACTCAACTGGATCTGTACTAGCTGGTGCCACGGGAGGGTTTAGTGCCCATGCATCCAATATTGTGTTTGCTATATTTATTGCGACCGGCCAAAGATCTTGTCCAAAACGTTGAGAGATCTCATTACATTTCAATGATGTAGGCTTCCAATGGTGGCAATGATCTGCATATATCAGTCACAATGCCTTGGATTGAGGTCTGGGAGTGATGGTGTTGATGAAGAGGATCAAGATCAGAGTGAGGGCATTAATATTGACGAAGCTGTTGATACAAAGCTCCAGGCACATGTGAATAAAAGGCCTTTGAATGCAGATTAAGAAAGGCCCATCATCTTCAAAGGTAACTGACAACGTAAATGTTGTATCCATGAAATCATCACCCTTAAAGCTACAGATGCATCTTCGTCCATTGGCATAGTTTACAAAACGCGTCTAAAAAATTCTTATGAATGCCAGATCTTATGGTTGCCCGAAAACACCAGTGAGAGATAACATAAATCGGCATCTCCTTCAAGTCCGCTTCTAATTATATCAGATAATGACTCCGAGTAAGCCAACGATCATATGTCTTCCTGAGACGAACTCCATTTGCTTGAAACTTGCTGTCCTCGCAATTTTCTCTTTCTCCTGATCATTCGATGGCAAATTGGAAAGGAACCAAGACACCTGGCGCACGAAGATTGTGAGGATCGTCATGTATGATCCGGATTTGATCGGATTTGCAGAGAGTCCGGAGCAGTTGTTTATCCCGTGATTCTCTCCCACAGGTGCGCAACTAAAGTTCCAGTTTCGATTTAGCACCTCATTCATCGGGACCCTAAAACCCACGTTTGCTGAAAAAGAGAGGAAGAGGAGCAGAAATGGTGGATGGTCAAACAGTGCTGCAGATACCCTCATCCTCAACAGGCTTAAAGGCGAGATTGCATCCTACGGTGCCCTTCAATATTTGCGACTCCTTTGTGAGGCGTAATGACCAGTCTGACCGCGTCATCGGAACCCTATTGAGTTCTATCTCTTCTGATGGCACTGTGGATATTTGCAATTTTCCTACTCTGTTCCTCACAACGAGTCCTCTGATCAAGTTGCAGTGGATAAAAAGAGTTTCCAGGTGCACGTTTCCTCAACAAATGGCTTAATTTTCGCTCAAACAAATCGGCTCCAAATCTGTTTAAGTGGCAGAAGGAGCAGAAATGGCGGATGGTCAAACAGTGCTGCAGATACCCTCGTCCTCAACAGGCTTAACGGCGAGATTGCATCCTACGGTGCCCTTCAATATTTGTGACTCCTTTGTGAGGCGTAATGACCAGTCCGACCGCGTCATCGGAACCCTCTTGGGTTCTATCTCTTCTGATGGCACTGTGGATATTCACAATTTTCCTACTCTATTCCTCACAACGAGTCCTCTGATAAGGTTGCAGTGGATATTGACTACCATCGTACTAGGTATGACTTGCACCAGCGGGTGAATCCAAAAGAAGTTATCATTGGATGGTATTCCACAGGTGCGGGAGCGAATGGCAGTAGTGCTTTGATTCAAAGATTTCTATGCAAGAGAAGTAACAAATCCAGTTCATTTGACAGTGGATACAAGTTTTCTAAACGAACAAGCAACCATTAAAGCTTATGTTTCAACCACCATATCTCTTGGAGATCGGCAGCTTGCAGCACAATTTCATGAAATTCCCCTTGATCTCCGGATGGTTGAAGCCGAAAGAGTCGGATATGATGTTCTGAAGAAGACAATTGTGGACAAACTTCCAAATGATTTAGAGGGGCTAGAAGCTACCATGCAGGGATTACACGCTCTCATAGAGGATGTCTTCAAATATGTTGATGATGTAGTGCGAGGTCAAGTTGTCCCTGATCAAACAGTTGGAAGATATCTTATGGATACAATGGCAACCATACCAAAGATGTCACCGGACGCTTTTGATAAAATATTTATGACAGTATACAGGATCTGCTTCTAGTGAACTATTTAGCAGGGCTCACAAGGACCCAACTCTGTCTGGCAGAGAAGCTGAACACTGTTGCACAAATAATGTACCAAGGGGACTTGGTGCACCAATATTTGACAAGCTTGAAGCAGAG
>SNQJ01S0031045.1:30697-54399 GCA_010110895.2 Picea sitchensis | reverse complement strand
CCTTCAAGTTGAGTCTTTCGCCAGATCTCGTAGATGTCAAGTCGAGTCTTTCGTTAGGTCTCATTTTTGAACCTTCATTTCATCCACCTGTATCCTTTTTCTCCATCTAGCACAAAAATTGGTGACAACCTCAAAGTCGGTGAATGAATTTAAGCTTGGGGGGCATGTCTCCAACCTTTGATGATCATTCTGGAGTCAAGTCACTAGCTTTCAAGATGGGGGCATAGTACCGAGCTTAGTCTTTGTTCTTTCTCATGCTCGTAAATACATGAGAATACATCTGTGTAGACTTTTATCTCTTTTTCTGACCTGTATGGATACACGAAAAAGGAACCCCCTGGAGTCATCTTTAAACTCTTTTCAGACTCTCTAAATATGAAAAGATTAACGAGTGATCTTTCTTCCTTTCCCACTCATTAAAAGGTTTGAAAGGGTGTCTTTTGAGTGATAATTTATCTCTTTTTCGGCCTCGTGAGACTACCATTACGAAAAAGGACAACACTGGAGTCATCTTTAAGTTCTTTTCAGACTCTCTAAAGATGAAAAGATTATCGAGCAACCTTGTTCTCTCCACACTCGTTAATGTATTTGAAGAAAATGTCTGTTGAGCGATAGTTTATCTCTTTTTCGTTCTCGTCAGATTACTTTACAAAAAAGGAACTGAGAGAGTTCCCTTTGAAGTGTTTTTCCAAACTATATAATCATGAAAAACCTTCGAGTTTTCTGTCTTTGGACTCGCTAAAACACACATCGACAGAACCATATGGGATCGAACCCTTACTTCTTCTAGTTGGTTAAACAAAGGAAGAGGAACTTACCGAAGGTGAGTTTTATCGAGCATGTGTTATCCTCCTCGAGCTCGTTGAATCAAAAAGAGGTACTCGTCTATCTGGATGGGGGAAAATTTGAAAGAAGCAAGCTAAGCAGTCTCTTGAGAACATTACCAAGTAATTCTTAGAGTCTCCCTTGAACACGACACTTTGTCATATGCACACATTATAACCCGCTGAACCTTTGCACTGAGCCAATCCTTTGAGTTTCTTTCACTCCTTTGGGTCACCCGACGCAAGTCACAGCATCCACTGCATAGTTTTGGTCCATGTCATGTTTTGTTGTTGTGCCTCAGTGTTCAAGGGAAGTATCTGCCTCTAGAGTCAGCCATCACAAATATCTTGTCTCAATACCCGTGTCATTCCATGTTATTTTGATCTACCAATTACATCTCTATGTCTGTTTCATGTCGTTGATGGGGGATACATCAAGGCCCTCCTTCGAAGAGCGTATTCCTGTCGACCTCAACACATTATCCGGGAATTAGGCTTAGAAACAAGTTAGTACTTTGGGACCTCCATGCCTCAATGGCAGGCCTCCTCACATTCGACAATAGGTTTACATCATTGACCTTTGATCAGATGATTCCATGGATGTTTGACTCCAGCTCATCTATTCAGATTCGTTGGAATGTACTAGGGTACCTTGGGAATCATTGACATTAATGGTGATCTCCCTCGCACTTGTTAACGGTTTACACCATTGACCGGTAATCAAGTGGTTTCTGCCATGTTCGACATCAGGACATTTATTCACGTGGTTAGATTTGTACCACATTAGGATTGGTAAGAAGACCACCCTAGGTTGAGTGATCATTGGTAAGAAGACCCTGGGTTGAGTGATCATTTTGATATATGCTTTGCCCAGGTTGCGAAGGAGTTTCTCTTGGACGAATGATACATACACTGTTACATAGATCCACTTTGTATTGGTTGTGGCTATGTCTTGTCATGTCGTAGATCCACTGTGCATTCTTCGTGGCTACGATCAGTCTAGGTCATCAGAGTATAGATCCACATTGTAACTTCGGTGGCTATACCTTTTTATCAATACAATTATGGATCCCCAGTGTATTTTATGGTGGCCATATCTTGCCAGTCTTGATCACCCAAGCATAGGTATGCCTGCCTTGGGTTTTGAAACATGTCATAATATTTGCTGGATGTTTGTGTGCAACTTTTGTCAGGTTCTCCGTGTCTATACCCTTTCTTGAAAGTCTACAAATCATTTCAGTTATTAGTTCCTGTCTTCAAACTTCATACTTTGGGGGGAAATCTGTTACACATAAAAAATACTCACTTTGATAGTGTCGCAAGTGTCGTCATTACAATGGTCGCAAGTGTCTCATTTTTTTCACAAGGTCGCAAGTGTTGCATGTTGCTCACAAGTGTCGCAAGTGTCAGGGAAGAATACTGCCATGATGCCTATGTCATGCCTATAATGACATGAGAAGGACACTTGAAACACCTCAAACATTTGATTTGGAAGAGGAGAAATGAGTCAGCAGGCTTGCAAACCTTTTGCCATCTGAAAGCACCTCAAAAACTGAGTTTTTGGAGGGGAGCTCTCCCCTATACCTCTTCTGGGAGCACCGACGCTCCCCCTTACACTATCTGGGAGCATTATAAAGCTCCTCTGACCCTTTTGAGGAAGCGCTAACTATTCTAATGGTGCTTTTGAGGGAGCGCTACCTATTCTGGGCAGTAGTTAAGATGTTGAGATGAATGGGGGAAGGATCATTTCATTCTTGGAAGGAAGTTGGATTTGAATCCCTAGTCCAACCATGATCTTATGGCAGATCCTCAACTGAAGGATGAAAATTCTCAACTTCCCCAAGGATATATAAGCAAGCTTTCTAATGGTGAAAGGGGACTGGAAAGGGAGAATCACACCAAACTTATGATCTCATAAGTGGTGCTGGAACATAGATGTTTTAGAAGCAAGAGACCTATGATCTCATAGGGATCAATCAGTGAAGCTATCATCATTCATATTGTGGACCTTTGAGCAAGGGGTAGACAAGGAGGACTTGACGAAACTATTGCAATTCATCCACGACTGTAAGCAATGTTTTGTCCTCATTAATATAATTTTCTTGGCTTGTTTCTTTCTAATTTGTGTTCAATCTCACATGAATTTGTCTCTTTAGTAGATAGACATATTTCATACTAATCTTGATAAAGTAGGAAGTGGTCATACTTTGTTTGTCTACAGGGCTGATCGAAGAGCGAGAGTTTGGAGCTTGACTCGGAGCGTGAAGGGACAAACGTCAATAAAGAGGTACTTCTATTCTCCTTCCCTTCTCATGTATTAGTTTGTGTAGATTTGAAAGGAAGTCAGTGTCCACGTTAAGAACTTTCTGTCTTAGAGTTAGGGTCTAGCTCTTTGAGGCAATCTACCTCTCCGCGGGGAGATTTTCCTTCAACAATCATGGTAACTCTTCAACTTCTCTGGCGGTTGCACACATGCATCCATCATCACTGGGTTTTATATTGAGATTCCTCATCTTCTCTGGAAGTTGATACTCCTCATCTTCTCTGTCATAGACGAGGTCATCCTTTGGCAGAAACCATCATTTGTTTCTAGCAGTTACACTGTGAAGTGCAACAGTAGCCCTCCGATCTTATTCAAATTCATCTGCACTGTTGAATTGACTTCATTGAATATTGCGTTCATTTTTCCATTTCACACTTCGACATTTCAGGATCCCTGTGGTTAATATTTTGTTACTCTCCATGTCCCGATCCATGAAACTCTGAAATGGAGCTTATCTACACTAGCTCCTTCCTCCATCTTCCGCCGATGTGACCAATGGATATGACCACAGGTTGAGCCAAAACGTGTTTCGCATTTTGGAATTTTGGCAATCCTGTTGTGTGGAATCTCGACTCTCCATGTCACAATATCCGAAACTCCAAAAAAGGAGCTTACCACTTCAATATTTTCTCTATAGCTCTTCGACCATGTGACTATGAGAGTTGAATGAGTTCTTATACATATAGTGCTTTCACGATTTCGTGTTTCGGCACTTCGGCATTCCTATGTCGATGAGTTCTTGATGCTCCATGTCCCGGTATCCGAAGCTTCGAAATGGAGCTTAGTTGCACTAGCTATGATCAATTTGACATTTTTCATTTCAGCCTTTCGTGATTTCACATGTCGCGAATTCTTGTTGCAAGTTCGAGAGGTTAGGGAACCCTATTCCTTTGACTTTGCAGTCGGTGAAATGATGATCTGTCGTCATGTGTCCTATGGACCCAATGGTCCAGATCTTGTCGTGAATTCAACACTTCATGGGCCTTCCTTGTGACTGATTCGGGATTTCGACGTTTTTCATTTTTCCGCTTCGGGACTCTTGTGATGAAGAGTCTCGTCACTTGACTCTTCCAACTCTCTGTATCTGAAGCTCTAAAATGGATTCGGATGAACGGTCCACACTCTAGATGATTCAATGGTCTAGATCTCTTCGTGATTTCGCACATTGCGATTTCGACATTCTTGACGTGAGAGTTCTTGACAACTCCACCTCCCGGTCTGTGAAACTCCGAAATGGAGTCAGCTCAACTTTTCGGCTTTTCTCACTTCACAACTTCGAGATTCCTGTCATGAGAGTCCTTGACATATCCAACTCCCGGTATCCGAACCTCCGGTATGGAGTCTTTGACATTTCATGATTTCTCATTTCGCAACTTCGGGTTTCACGACTTCGGGACTCCTATAGTAAGAGTTCTTGACATCCCCAACTCCTGGTATCCAAAATCACGGTAGCCAAAAATACGAAATGGAGTCTGATCAACACTTTGATCTTGCCTTTCGATCGTTGTTGTTCTTCCTTGCCTACCTATCTGCTGATCTTCCTTGTCTACATGTTTGTCATCGTTGATGTTGTTCTTGCCATCAATGACAAGCACGCTCTTCTTGTAAACATGCCAACACCAAGTCATATTAAATAAACCAGAAGGAAAGCCATAAAAGTTGTATATTTCACTTGTGTTAGGATAAGTCCCCATAATACAATATAAATAAACTGCTACTGTGACTAAAAACACATTTATGCCAATTGGTGAGGAACACAAATGGAAACAACAATATCACATGTATGCCAGTTAGTGAGGAAAACATGCTCTCAAGTTGTATGTTCATAGAACATATAAAGTTATATTCTGGCCATCAAGTTGCATATGAATCTTTGGGGAGATGACCATGAATTGGAAGGGGAAGGGAAGCCAGTACAACCCCTAATGGTGGGTGGAATTACTATAGTGGGCATTGCTATTCCATGTCGATAAAATTCATCAACGATGAGACAAATACCTCAACGCCCTTCGGGACATATATAGCCTAAAAATGGGAAGCTTGTGTGTGACAGACAGAGGACCGCAAATATAATAAAATCTAAAACCTGCCCAAATGTTGAAGGTGCATCCTTCATGGGAACTATGATTATAGGTGAACCATAAGGTTAGGACTCCCTCCTCTAATAGTTATCTCCCTGCATAAATGTCGTAAGTTTTAGGATCTGTAAAAGTTTCAATCGTTTACAATGATATGAAAGTGTTGGAAGTATTAATTTTTACCAACCACCACAGAGTTCAATACTCTTCTCCACTGAAATCCATCGACGCTTCTATTGTTTTCTAGAGAATTCCATGATAGCCTTTCCACCAACACTCCAGTTGTTTTGGGAAAGCTCTAGATCTTTCATAATCTTCCATAGTGTCTATAAAAACATGGCGATGTAAGCATTTCATTCAAATTGAGAAATACAATTTTCTGTTTGTTCTTTATTGTCTGTGTTCCTTTGGTTCTACCCCTTCATCTTGGCATCATAGAATAGGACTGGGATAAATCCCTCACGGGAGGACCCAGGATCTTGAGAGGAGACACCCAATAGTGCGGATGAGTGGAGGAGCGTCATATTGTTGTTGGAGCAGAAGTTGTCACACTGTGAAGGTTTGTGGCTCTGAGCGAATGAGCTCTCAAGCATTCCAAGATTCCACAGGAAGCAGTGAGCCTGCGAGATAACCAGCTTTGAAATGCACCAGGGTAACCCTGCAAGATAAAGCACCAGGCCTTAATGTGGTTCGATCACTCACACTGTTTGTTTTGTCTGAAATTGAATGCCGCCAGAACAGCTGTGGAAGAATGAAAATCCATCGGCTGGATTGAAGATGATTCCAATATCACCATCCTCGCCATTTGCATTCTCTGCTTCTTATTAAAAGAGGCAACTGATAATGAATCTGAGAAGACTGGGGAGAAGCTTCAAGGCATGAAACTTTCAGGTGATCATTTTGATTACATTGCACCTGCAGGAAGTGAATCAAAACAAGAAAAAGTAAAGTGATTACCAGGCGGGAAGATAAAGAAGAAGGAGGTCAAGCCACACGATTTTTTTCTTCTTTGTGAAATTGCTGAGGATCCATGGAGCACGCAGAGTTCATGAGGGAGACCACAACCGAAGCGCCTGAAGTCTATCCGTAAGGAGGGACATAGAGAATTGGAGAGCCATGAGGGCCGAGCCGCTGAGACCGCACAGAGGAGAAGTAGACCCTGCTCCAAAGAGCCGAAGGTGAGAATATATCTGCAAAGGGAAACTCAAGATTCATTGTTGGAACAGAGCTATGGATGATTTGTTAAGGGCCATAGAAAGATCATGAGGAGCGTGTCGCAAGGAGAGCCGACCCCTTTTCAAAATAGGAGCAGGATATTTGGAGGCAGAGACAACCAAGGCTTATGCATGAGTTAGTGAACTGGAGAGACAGGTGGATAAGATTGAAGAGATACATGTAAAAATATGTAAGAGAGTGGTCAGATTGTGTCAATGTCCAATATAATCAAGCTAATGATTCTGGTAGTAGTCCCTTACTATAAAAACTTTTGTAAGTGTTATTTCAAATGGTGACTAAAAGGGCACACAAAGGTTTTGGTCACATTTATAAGGATGGTCATACTAATGAAAGTAAAAAGTCTTCCTTTCAATTTGTAAAAGGGTCATTGAGTATATAAAAAAGTTCTTGGAATGGTCATGTGGATTTCAACCTTAGAGAAAATTTAGTAAGTTGTAAGAGGTTGAGTCAAGTTCAAGTGAGAGAAGGTCAAGGTCAAGTGAATGACTATAAAAGCTTTGTGAAAATGAGTCTTGAAATGTAAATTCATTGTTGGGATAAATATATGCACTATTAAATCCCACATTTAATTATCAACTGTGGCTCATAAGCTTCAAGGTGCAGGTGCAGGAAACACAGGATCAAAGCCTAGTCTAGCCTAATCTAAAGTCGACAAAACAATCTTCAAACCCACACTGTAGAAAATTAACACTAAGGATTCATCACTAGGATGTAGGAATAACTTAGTGCTATAAAGGTTTATATCACAATCTTTCATGCACTCGGGGTGATGTTCGTGTGATTAATCGTGAGTAGCTTACTTAAGTTTTTTGTCATTCAATGATTATTTCCTATAGCGGATCCACACTTAAATGCAATAAAAGAAACAAGCAAACATAAATGAAATTCATGGTTGAAACTAACACCTTAGGAAGAATTCCAATGCGAGAAGGCCATATCTCATGAGTTAGACCTTTAATCTGTCTATTGGTGATTGAAAATATGTGAAAGTAAGGTGGAAGAAATCCAAAGGTATGGGAAATAAAACCAAGTGCGGGAAATAGAAGGAGATTTGAGATATGAAAGAATCAAGTCAAAGCAAAAGAAAAACAGTGCAAAACCAAACTAGATTAAAAAGGAAATCAATACAATAAATGAAATCAAGATTTAAATTCAGAGACTGTTCCTCAAGTGAGTACACCAAACGTAAAGAGATAAGAGTTGGAAGACAATGGAGAATAACAAATAGTGAATATATACCTTATGAAAAACACTTAGTTAAGCGCACAATGAATGAGGAAATTATGCTTATTTGTGTTCTTCTCTTAAAGGGACTGTGTAAATAATAATATCATTTAAAACCATCAACTCTTTTAAAAACAAAAAACCATGATAAAGAGAGAAAATTGAAATGAAATGAAGAGTGGTTTATCCCTCGTGTATTTAAATGATTATCATAAATCTATACGGGAGATAATGAAGTAAGATGAATTAACTCTACAATCGGTCTCATATGAATTCAAATCTCGTTGGACACAATGATTTATAGAAGTTAAGTGTTTTATTAATGGGCGAGTGCATATGGAATGGAAGTGAACTATCTGTATAATCAGTCAAGATGAAGGAGCAATGTTCTGATATAAGAGCCAAATGGGGATTGCAAGAGAAGAAGTCTTTTTTAGATTTTTTTTATGAATGAATAGAAACAATGCATAACACTTGATGCATATAAATGAATCCTCTATTCTTAAATGTGTATAATCTCTTCTTAACAACGTTGGAAATGATTAAATGAATACAACTTGTAGGCAACAATCCAAGACATAATAAAATGTGAATACAATATCCTAGAACAGAGGTTTGAGATTGGAAATGGAAATAAACAAGCGATGCAAAGTATGGTCGAATAAATATAATAATTATGTGTATAATCAAAGGAACAACGAACTCTGAGTTTATGACCAATCCAATGCAAGAGAATAGATTTAAATCATAAAATGAAAATAACAATTGAACTGAATATGAATTGAAACAACACACTTAGAATCTAATCTATAAAAGCAAAATGAAAGAAGCAGGATGTTACCAGAATGAGGGGCCCTTCTCACACTGGTTAACTCTGCTTGAATATAGTCAGATCAAGATGTAATAATGCACAATGAATTCTTCATTGAGATCAAAAACTTTGTTTTTACATGGCTAACAACTCCTTAAGCATTTCTCACAAGAATAAATCTTTCATTTACAAAATCTTCAATGAAACTAATGACTCTTTCTCACAGCCCTATGAGGCTTATTTATATATTAAAAATCATTGATGAGTGGATGGNGGGGGGGTGAATCAGTTGTGACCTTGCTTAAACAATAATACTTATTTTAAACTCTTTTCAGATCACTAAATGACAATCACAATAATGCAGGGAAGTAAGCAATAGACCATTCATCATCATTCACACATATGAGATAAACAGAGATAAATATTTCCTGAGGAAACCTATAAAGGGTAAAACCCTCTTCTTTTGTATATGATAAGTAATTTGTACATTATTTACATTATCATACATATGAGCACCAACTCATAATGATGCTACAACCTCTATTTTGAAAGTTGCTACTTGCTGAGAGCACCAAATCTTTGGATTCTCTAGCACCAACTGGAAGGAAGTACCAACTCCCTGGTTTCTCTAGAACCCACTAGAAGGAAGCACCAACTCCCTAAGTGTTCCAACACCAACTGGATGGAAGCACTAACTTCCAGTCACACAGGAACCAACTTGTATAGCAGAGAACAACAGTTCTCCCTTACACCACCCTACCACCCTAGTTCCTCTGGCTGCAACCAGATGGAAGCTACAACTCCCTTTGTTCAAGCACCCACTTGAACCTATGAGGACAACAGTCCTCCCTTGCACCTCCCTACCACCTTGAAATATAAATCATTGCTATTATGACTTATTACAGTGATATAGAGTTCTTCAATGGCTTACCAGTCTCATCATGGTTTTGCTACACTGTGTTGTTCTGTCTACATCAGTGTCTTATGCACACTCCTTCCTCTTTTTGTTCTTTTTCCTTTTATGCTCTCTCGCCATGTCCCTTCAATGCACCATTTCCCTTCTGTACATTTCTGCTGCTACGCTCTGCCTCCTTCTTCACACCTCAATCAATCCCAACAACAACAACTACCATTTCTTCTTTGTTCAACATTCTTATAGTCTTTGTGCACCTTGTGCATGCAATCTTCTTCTTTCTATTTCATCCTCTCCACCCCTAATCTCCTCCACATTGGGGTGTTTTATTCACTTACTCTTCCACATCTATCCCATCTCCTAGGTGCCACGTTGTGTCTCTCTGTTCTACATCTCCTGCCCATTGTGAGTGCTCTAACTGATCATCATGGTAACTCTTCAGCTTCTTTGGCGGTTTCACCCATGCATCCATCATCACTGGGTGTTATATCGAGATTACTCATCTTATCTGGAAGTTGATACTCTTTGTCTTCTCTGTCATAGATGAGGTCATCCTGTGGTAGAAACCATCATTTGTTTCTAGCAGTTACACTGTGAAGTGCAATAGTAGCCCTCCGATCTTATTCAAATTCATCTGCACATTTCTCACTTCGACATTTCAGGATCCCCGTGGTAATGATTTCGTTACTCTCCATGTCCCGATCCCCGAAACTCTGAAATGGAGCTTGTCTGCACTAGCTTATTCCTCCATCTTCCGTCGATGTGACCAATGGTTGTGACCACAGGTTGAGCCAAAACGTGTTTTGCATTTCAGAATTTTGACAATCCTATTGTGTGGAATCTCGACTCTCCAAGTCACGATCTCCGAAACTCTGAAAAAGGACCTTGCCACTTCAATATTTTCTCTATATCTCTTCGACCATGTGACTATGAGAGGTGATCGAGCGCTTATACATATAGTTCTTTCACGATTTCACTTTTTGGCACTTCGGCATTCCTATGTCGATGAGTTGTTGATGCTCCATGTCCCAATATCCGAAGCTCCAAAATGGAGCTTGGTTGCACTAGCTCCGATCATTTCGGCATTTTGCATTTCGACCTTTCGTGATTTCACATGTCGCGAATTCCTGTTGGAAGTTTGAGAGGTTAGGGAACCCTGTTCCTTTGACTTTGTAGTCGACGAAATGATGATCTGTCGTCACATGTCCTATGGACCCAACGATCCAGATCTTGTCGTGAATTCAACACTTCATGGGCCTTCCTTGTGCCTGATTCAGGATTTCAACGTTTCACATTTCGCCGCGTCAGGACTCTTGTGATGAAGAGTCTCGTCACTTGACTCTTCCAACTCTCGGTATCTGAAGCTCTAAAATGGAGTCGGATGAACGCTCCACACTCTAGATGATTCAACGGTCTAGATCTCTTCGTGATTTCGCACATTGCGATTTCGACATTCTTGACGTGAGAGTTCTTAACAACTCCACCTCTCGGTCTGTGAAACTCTGAAATGGAGTCAGCTCAATTTTTCGGCTTTTCTCAGTTCGCAACTTCAGGATTCCTGTCGTGAGATTCCTTGACATCTCCAACTCCCGGTATCCGAACATCCGATATGGAGTCTTTGACATTTCGCGATTTCGCATTTCGCAACTTCGGGTTTCATGACTTCGAGACTCCTGTAGTAAGAGTTCTTGACATCCCCAATTCCCGGTATCCGAAATCATGGTAGCCAAAACTACGAAATGGAGTCGTATCAACGCTTCGATCTTGCCTTTTGATCGTTGTTGTTCTTCCTTGCCTACCTGTCTATTGATCTTCCTTGTCTGCCTTTTTTTCATCGTTGTTGTTGTTCTTGCCATCAATGACAAGCACGCTCTTCTTGTAAACATGCCAACACCAAGTCATATTAAATAAACCAGAACGAAATCCATAAAAGTTGTTTATTTCACTTGTGTTAGGATAAGTCCCCATAATACAATATAAAGAAACTGCTACTATGACTAAAAACACATTTATGCCAATTGGTGAGGAACACAAATGGCAACAACAATATCACATGTATGCCAATTGGTGAGGAAAACATGCTCTGAAGCTGTCTGTTCGTAGAATGTCTAAAGTTATATTTTGGCCATCAAGTTGCATATGAATCTTCGGGGAGATGACCATGAATTGGAAGGGGAAGGGAAGCCAGTACAACCCCTAATGGTGGGTGGAATTACTATAGTGGGCGTTTCTATGCCATGTCGATAAAATTCATCAACGATGAGACAAATACCTCAACGCCCTTCGTGACATATATAGCCTAAAAATGGGAATCTTGTGTGTGACAGACAGAGGACCGCAAATATAATCAAATATAAAACCTACCCAAATGTTGAAGGTGCATCCTTCATGGGAACTATGATTATAGGTGACCCACAAGGTTAGGAATCCCTCCTCCAATAGTTATCTGCCTGCATAAATGTCGTAAGTTTTAGGATCTGCAAAAGTTTCAATCGTTTACAATGATATGAAAGTGTTGGAAGTATTAATTTTTACCAAACACCACAGAGTTCAAGACTCTTCTCCACTGAAATCCATCGACGCTTGTATTGTTTTCTAGAGAATTCCATGACCACCTTTCCACCAACACTCCAGTTGTTTTGGGAAATCTCTAGATCTTCCAGACTCTTCCATATTGTCTATAAAAACATGGCAATGTAAGCATTTCATTCAAATTGAGCAATACAATTTTTTGTTTATTCTTTACTGTCTGTGTTCCTTTGGTTCTACCCCTTCATCTTGGTATCATAGAACAGGACTGGGCTAACTCCCTCACGGGAGGGCCCAGGATCTTGAGAGGAGACACCCAATAGTGCGGATGAGTGGAGGAGCGTCACATTGCTGTTGGAGCAGAAGCTGTCACAATGTGAAGGTTTGTGGCTCTGAGAAAATGAGCTCTCAAGCATTCCAAGATTCTGCAGGAAGCAGTGAGCCTACAAGATAACCAGCTTTGAAATGCACCAGGGTAAGCCTGTGAGATAAAGCACCAGGCCTTAATGCGATTCGATCACTCACACTATTTGTTTTGTCTGAAATTGAATGCTGCCAGAACGGCTGTGGAAGAATGAAAATCCATTGGCTGGATTGAAGATGATTCCAATATCACCATCCTTGCCATTTGCATTCTCTGCTTCTTATTAAAAGAGGCAGTTGATAAGGAATCTGAGAAGACTGGGGAGAAGCTTCAAGGCATGCAAATTTCAGGTGATCATTTTGATTACATTGTACCTGCAGGAAGTGAATCAAAACAACAAGAAGTAAAGCGATTACTAGGTGGGAAGATAAAGAAGAAGGAGGTCAAGCCACACGATTTTTTTCTTCTTTGTGCAATTGTTGAGGATCCATGGAGCATGTCGAGTTCATGAGGGAGACCACAATTGAAGCACCTGAAGTTTGGCCGTAAGGAGGGACACAGAGAATTGGAGAGCCGTGAGGGACGAGCCGCTGAGACCGCACAGAGGAGAAGTAGACCCTGCGCCATAGAGCCGAAGGTGAGCATATATCTGCAAAGGGAAACTCAAGATTCATTGTTGGAACAGAGCTATGGATGATTTGTTAAGGTTCGTAGAAAGATCGTGAGGAGGCGTGTCACAAGGAGAGCCAACCCCTTTTCAAAAAAGGAGCAGGATATTTGGAGGCAGAGACAACCAAGGCTTATGCATGAGTTAGTGAATTGGAGAGACAGGTGGAAAAACTTGAAGAGATGCATGTAAAAATATGTAAGAGAGTGGTCGGATTGTGTCAATGTCCAAGATAATCAAGGTAATGATTCTAGTAGTAGTCCCTTACTGTAAAAACTTTTGTAAGTGTTATTTCAAATGGTGACTAAAAGGGCACACAAAGGTTTTGGTCACATTTATAAGGATAGTCATACTAATGAAAGTAAAAAGTCTTCCTTTCGATTTGTAAAAGGGTCATTGAGTATATAAAAAAGTGCTTGGAATGGTCATGTGGGTTTCAACCTTAGAGAAAATTTAGTAAGTTGTAAGAGGTCGAGTCAAGTTCAAGTGAGAGAAGTTCAAGGTCAAGTGAATGACTCTAAAAGCTGTGTGAAAAGGAGTCTTGAAATGTAAATTCATTGTTGGGATAAATATATGCACTATTAAATCCCACTTTTAATTATCAACTGTGGCTCGTAAGCTTCAAGGTGCAGGTGCAAGAAATGCAGGATCAGAGCCTAGTCTAGCCTAATCTAAAGTCAACAAAACAATCTTCAAACCGACACTGTAGAAAATTAACACTAAGGATTCATCACTGGGACATAGGAATACCTTAGTGCTATAAAGTTTAGATCACAATCTTTCATGCACTCAGGGTGATGTTCGTGTGATTAATCGTGAGTATCTTACTTAAGTTTTCTGTCATTCAATGATTATTTCCTATAGCAGATCCACACTTAAATGCAATAAAAGAAACAAGCAAACATAAATGAAATTCATGGTCAAAACTAACACCTTAGGAAGAATTCCAACGCGAGAAGGCCATATCTCATGAGTTAGACCTTTAATCTGTCTATTGGTGATTGAAACTATGTGAAAGTAAGGTGGAAGAAATCCAAAGGTATGGGAAATAAAACCAAGTGCGGGAAATAGAAGGAGATTTGAACTATGAAAGAATCAAGTCAAAGCAAAAGAAAAACAATGCAAAACCAAACTAGATTAAAAAGGAAATCAAGACAATAAATGAAATCAAGATTTAAATTCAGAGATTGTTCCTCGGGTGAGTACACCAAACGTAAAGAGATAAGAGTTGGAAGACAATGGAGAATAACAAATAGTGAATATATAACTTATGAAAAACACTTAGTTAAGCGCACAATGAATGAGGAAATTATGCTTATTTGTGTTCTTCTCTTAAAGGGACTGTGTAAATAATAATATCATTTAAAACCATCAACTCTTTTAAAAACAAAGAAACATGATAAAGAGAGAAAATTGATATGAAATGAAGAGTGGTTTATCCCTCGCGTATTTAAATGATTATCATAAATCTATACGGGAGATAATGAAGCAAGATGAATTAAATCTACAATCGGTCTCATATGAATTCAAATCTCGTTGGACACAATGATTTACAGAAGTTAAGTGTTTTATTAATGGGCGAGTGCATATGGAATGGAAGTGAACTATCTTATAATCAGTCAAGATGAAGGAGCAATGTTCTGATATAAGAGCCAAATGGGGATTGCAAGAGAAGAAGTCTTTTTTAGATTTTTTTTATGAATGAATAGAAACAATGCATAATACTTGACGCATATAAATGAATCCTTTGTTCTTAAATGTGTATAATCTCTGCTTAACAACGTTGGAAATGAGTTAATGAAGACAACTTGTAGGTAGCAATCCAAGACATAATAAAATGTGAATACAATATCCTAGAACAGAGGTTTGAGATTGGAAATGGAAATAAACAAGCGATGCAAAGTATGGTCGAAGAAATATAATAATTATGTGTATAATCAAAGGAACAATGAACTCTGAGTTTATGACCAATCCAATGCAAGAGAATATATTTAAATCATAAAATGAAAATAACAATTGAACTGAATATGAATTGAAACAACACACTTAGAATCTAATCTATAAAAGCAAAATGAAAGAAGCAGGATGTTACCAGAATGAGGGGCCCTTCTCACACTGGTTAACCTTGCTTGAAGACAATCAGATCAAGATGTAATAATGCACAGTGAATTCTTCATTGAGATCAAAAACTATGTTTTTACATGGCTAACAACTCCTTGAGCATTTCTCACAAGAATAAATCTTTCATTTACAAAATCTTCAATGAAACTAATGACTCTTTCTCACAGCCCTATGAGGCTTATTTATATATTAAAAATCATCGATGAGTGGATGGGATCGAATCCCAATGATCAGATTTCAAATTTACAATTTTAGATAAAATCCTCAAAAATCTGGGTTTTATTGCAATTTGGGCAGATTTGAGTTAGGCCCCCACCAATATCTTCCCAAACAATTCTAATTTTGAAAAAATTCCCACAATGTACTCAATTTTACATATTATAGTCAAAACCCATATCTTCGAATTTCTAGATCTGATACCATCTACACAGAAATCGAGGCGCAAGTTGGCAGTTCGAGATTTTTACTAATTTTGGCATAATCATTCCCCCTGAGATGGAGGTCCACACGTGTGATATGGGTTAATTATTCCACATGTTTCTTCATGTAAATGTGGCTCTGGACAAAACCCATGTCCTCGATTTTCCTCTAGAAGCTTTCCAAAATCTAGAATTATTTCTAGTACCAGATTAACACAGTTGGTACCAGATTAGAAGAGTTGGTACCGAATTAGAACAGTTAGCACCATAATCTTGTATGCAGGGGTTTAGTACTGGATGAAAACAGTCATGACTATGGGTACCATACCAACACAATGGTAATACCAGATGGAGCTAGTACCGGAATAGGCACAATCTGGTACCAGATGAGGCTATTACCGGAAGAGGTAGAGAGCTGGTACCGGATGAAGCGCAGAGCTGCTACCAGAAGAGGTGCAAAGATGGTACCGGATGAACGCAAAGGTAGTATCCGATCAATGTAGAGTTCCGGATGACATGGAGTGTGGGTACTGGATAACTGTGCAGGTACTGGTTAACTATAGAACCTTCTGGTACCGAATGACTTGGAGTATCGGATGACCTGTAATGCGGGTACCGGAACAGGAACAATACAAGTACTGGAACATGGAAAATGCATATACCGGAACCTGAACAGTACAAAACATGTTTCTTGGACATAGAAACATAGGATTAAACCATCATTGACAAAACTATTGTATAATCATCCTTTTAATCATTAAAAATATGGAAAATTATGTATTAACCACATAGGATGAATAACAAGAGATAATGGAGGTTTATGGTGTAATTAGGGATATATTAGTGATGAAATGTGGGGAGAAGGTGTAATGATAAGTGTATTTGTATGGAGAAAATATGACAAAACTGGAGCTCAACAATCATTAATCTCAAGAAGAGTCAAAATGAGTGCTAGTTAAAGTTAAAGTGAGAGTTTGTTTGTTAAGTTAGTCAAAAGTTGAGTCCAAATCAAATGTTAAGTGATATAAAATAATGACAAGTGGTGTGTCAATTAAGTTTTCCAATCCATTGTCATAGGTTGTATTGTTGGGTCTTGATCAACTCCACAAAGAAACATATCCATAAAGAATATTGAAAGGAAAAACTAGATGCAAGAAGCAATAAAAGACAAACTCATGATGCAAAAGGGTGATAGAAGACAAAAAAAATGGATGGTGAAAAGACTCTAGTTGGAAGAGGTAAAGGACAAAGAAGACTCCAAATGAAGTTATGTAATGATTAATGATGAGACATAAATAGGCATATGTAATGGGCTTATAATTTTGGGAATTTAGTAAATAATGCTTCTTGTACCTGTGATAAAATGTTATAATGATATCTTCTATAATGATAAGTGATGTAAGGGGTGCATGATCGGTAGTACCCGATACCCTAGATTTTTTTTTGAGTTGTAAAGCTTATCCATAGGCATAGGAAAGCTATATTCCCCAAGAGGTTTTGGTCCAAAGTTGTAAAGCTTAGCAATAGGAAAGGAAAGCTATATTCCCCAGGTGTTTAGTAAGCCCTATTGAGTCAGGCCTACATGGATTAGTGTGATCATGTAGTGTGTATCCCTCTTAGGAATAGAGTGGATGTGGCATCAAACTATGGAATTAACCACTAGGTAGGTACGAGGGTGGTAGGTGTACTCGTATCTAAGTTTGATGGAGATTGGAGAAGTTAGATCTTCGATTAAGGAGATGAATGAGAGATTAAGTAATCTAAGAGTGTGAGTTGGTTGGGACCAATTTATGACTAAAGGAGTCTAATTTATTGATGAACCATGTACGTGAAAAGGATACCTAGAGAAATGGCGAGTACAGCGGATGGTACCCATGTATCTCAGTAGATGGATCTCTTTTTATATGGACATCAATGATCAGTTGTTTGCAGGTGTGAAAGGAAGATGCAAAAGTTCGAGCATTAATCAATGTTATGCAGGTACAAAGAAGAAGAAAAAAAATGTTTGAGGATGAAACTCAAGTGAGTGCGTGCGGTGTAAATCAATTTCTCCATCATGCAAGGTTCATGGTCAACCAAAACCACCAGTAAGCAAAGTTTGTGGTCAACTAGAAACCACTTGATGTGATGGTTCCTGAGCATTGTAATGGGAGCACATTGAAGGAAGCCCAACCATATGAAGATAGAAACTGAAGATGATGACATGAATCAGATAAATACCTAACCAAGACATGTGTTTGTTAAGGAGGAGACATTGCAGATCAAAGGAGCAACTTGTGTCATATTTACAAAGGCTATAGCACAAGACTAATTTGAGTATTTGAGAGAAGCATTGGGTATTATAAATATTGATGTAATTAGTGGTAGAAATTAGGGGGGAGTGTTGGAAGTATTAATTTCTACCAACCAACACAGCGTTCAAGACTCTTCTCCACCGACATCCATCGATGCTTCTATTGTTTTCTAGAGAATTCCATCACCGCCTTTCCACCAACACTCCAATTGTTTCGGGAAAGATTTGGATCTTCCAGACTCTTCCATACTGTCTATAAAAACATGGTGATGTAAACATTTCATTAAAATTGAGCAATACAATTTTATGTTTGTTCTTTACTATATGTGTTCCTTTGGTTCTGCCCCTTTAGAAAGGACACATAAAAACAATTAAATTCTTTAACATGTTAATAACAAAATTGTATTTGATTCACCAGAAAATTCCAGTGATTCTCCTAAATCCTCATCACTCATGATGTGAGCACTGTATTTTTATTGTTTTCAAAGGAACAATGATGCTTTTGTATTTCTTGGCAAATTGTCTTCCTAGATAGAAAAGGCAATGCAGTCATTCCTTTTTGTATTTCGTGGGCAGTATGAAACCCATTTGACAACATACGAGAAGCGAAAATGTCGGTGTCCATTAATTTTCTCTCCTCGTTCTAATTGTCTGGAAGTCCTCGGAGACAGTGGATTTTGCCGACAGGGAGAACCACTTCAAATTATTCTTCATGCACACAAAATTCAAATGCACGCGAAGGTTAAGAAAAAAAACCCTTTTCTCTTGTATAATGGTCGTTGGTCGTTGCTTTCCTCTTGTTGTCGCTATAAATTCCAGGAGAGATAGTCTGTTTCTTCATGTCTTGTACCATGTTTCAGAGCATACTGTAATATCTCATTTTTTATATTGGACATAACTCTGCTCTTATATGTGTTTGTTTGTGTATATGCTTTGCAAAAGAAGGATGATCGAGGAGTGTTGTGATGGAAGAGAATGACTCAGGGAGTGTAGAGAAATGAATAAAAGAACCCAATTTGTGATCCTGTGTTCGGGATAGGGAGATTCATTCCTTCTCCTTATTATGGTATGGTAAGCGAGGTATGGTAAGAGAGTGCCTACATTATTCTTCCCACTTCATTTGTATTTTCTTTTGTATCTCAGTGTAATGGCTCTTTAGTCAGGGATTCTGTCTTCCTGTCATATATTTGTTTGATTGCTTTCCATCTCCCTAGAGTGAAAGAATCATCGGGTCATGACTGATCATGCTCGGGCCCGCGTTTGGTAGGAATTTGGTAGTTTAGTTGAGAACGTTTGTGAACATCGATGACCACATATTTATTCCAGGGTTCCCTCAGGACTTGCCTTCTCAGTTCTGCCCTCCTGCCTGCAATATGGATGGAACTTGCCCCATCAAAAATACAGTAAGCATCCAATAGAATTCCATTTTTAGTAGGATCATTTCATAGCATGTGTTCAAATAGGTTCTTCCCGGGCTTGGTCATACCAGTTGTTGGGATAGGAATAGATAAAACCCATCTATCAACCAAAATGATTAATGCAAAGTTGTACTAACCCACTTCTTCCACTGCTACTACTTCCTTTTCCTATTCCTAGAGATCCAAAATGATTAAGAGCTAAATTCAGACAACAACATGGATGGGATGGATGCCCAGTCAAGGCGTTCTATATGAGAACGATGAAATATGAATTCTTGTCAAATTTGAGACCCACAAGAAAGATTTTCAAGGCTTCTACTATAGTAGGAACTAGCTATAGGACCTGCATCCTAGTTCGAATAAGTTTGGATTCCAAAAGGTGATGGAGAAGGTAGACTGCACAGTGGTGTAGTATTGGGGATGGAGGCAAGGAACAATGGTGCGGACTCAAGCTAGAAAGGCCATCCTATGAAGTGGACATCTTATGAAGCAACAATGTCTAGGCAGTGGAGGGAAGCAACAATGTCTAGGCGGTGGAGGGAAGGAACATCTTATGAAGCCGCAATGTCTAGGCGGTGAGCGGTGGAGGGAAGGAACAATGGTGTCAGTTGAATCTTGAAAGGTCATCTGTCGAAGCTTGAAAGGCCATTTCGGGCTTGAAAGACCATCTTATGAAGTGACGATGTCTAGGCGGTGGAGCTACGATGGTTGTATTTTGCCACATTTGTCAAAATATACCCTGACATTCAAATGCATTAATGCAGGTGTTAATGTGCACTGGAAAACAAAACAAGTTGAAACTTAGGATATAATGAAGACATTGCATTTTAGGAACAAACTCACTGGGAAGATCGAAAAAAATGCAATAAGACCTAAAATGTATTCATTTGAAACTTAGGATATTGAAGACATTGCATTTTAAGAACAAACTCACTGGGAAATTTTCAATAAGACTTCAAATGTATTATCTAATGAGATCGAGAATATTAATATTTTTTATTATATAAAAAATAAAATATAAAGTTTACAATGTAGAACATAAGAAATTTAATAGAAATTTATAGTCAACTACGTAACTAATATCAAGTCAATGCTAAAGAAAACACTAGAATCCTAGCAGTCGACAGAAAATATTAACACAAATATTATTGATGATGTTCAACAAATCCATACAATATAAGTTTGAAACTTTCATGTTAGTTAATATAACTTCACACTGATCATTATGCCTTTAATATCCACCATCATCACATTAGATGCAAAATTGAAACTTTCATGTTAATTAATATAACTTCACAGTGGTCATTATGCCTTTAATATCCACCATCATCATTAGATTAAAGAGATATTATTATCATATCACATTATGTAACGTAATTTTGTAATAAATGAAAATATTTATACAGCAAAAATATAAAAGTAAGCCATATAAAAGTGACACATTCAAATACCTTATCGTTCCCTTTAAAGCTGTAGTTCCCCCACACACACACTATATATATATATATATATATGCTGTATATATCATATCTATATATATATATATATATGCTTATATATATATATAAAGTAAAGTCAAACTGAAATTGCAAACTCTATATATAATAAAGAGTCAAACTGAAATTGCAAACTCTATATATAATTATATTCATTATAAAAATGTACCCTACTACTTTTATAGGTGCACCACTTATCACGTACATATGATATAGGAACTGATTCAAAGTGCAACTTCATGAGATATATAAAAGACTAAGTCTGAATTTAAGATAAGTAATACATAATAGAAAGAATATCTAAGCTATAAAAATGGGGAACGTCATCAAAGAGATACAAAGAATTAGAAGAATCTTATTGTGTCAAAGGAACTTCTAATATTTAGAGCCATGGAAAATGCATGCTAAGGCATAACACCAATGGTATCCTAAACTTGTGACCTCGTGAACTTATTACTTGAATTCAAGATGTGATAATGGTTAAATATTGTTTTTTTCATTTAATTGCTAAAGAATGTTGTTTCTGGACAAATTGGTAAGTATGGACACAAACTGATCTCCCTAGTTTCACTTTGAAACTAGAACAAAACAAGACAATATACTAAAATTTCCTTAGATTTCAATTACCAAATAAGAAGAGGATCCAAAACATACCTTTTAAATGTTGTAGACCTGACCTCACCAATGTGATCCAAACTTCGTCGTAAGGCTTATGGAGAAGTATCTGCAAAGAAGCACAAGCCTACGAAGACAACAATAACAAAGTCTATTCGATATGAAACTATGTACGTGACCAAGGAATCATATAATATGGAAAAATAATGTTCATATAGGAAATAAAAAGTATATCTATATTAAAGAATGTGGAAGAAAGATACAACTAGTGTAAATGTGTTGAACCTACATAGAATAGATCTAGCTAGAAAATACTACACACATTTGCAGAGAGAAATTGAGAAAGAAGGAGAGAAAGAATAGAAGAATTCTCATTAACCATAATGAATAATGAATAATTTACACAAGATATACTCTGTATGACTCAATCAATGTGCACTAGAGGAGAACCAATGTGCCATAGTGGTGGTCTAGAGTGATATGGACACACCAACAGTTACAAGAGTGAACTGCCACCTAGTCTAGTCTCTCAGGCAGTTACGGGAGTGAATTGCCACCTAGTTGAGTTAACTAGTCAACTAGTCTTTAGTTAACTGACTGCACATAGTGTAGTAAGGAGTAGATCAATGAATCAAGGGTAATGTGCCAGTCTAATGATGATCCCAAGGCAAGTGCGCATTAACATGGTGATGATCCCAATGTTGCATGGTGACAAAACCAATGCAACATCTAGACTCAACTCAACTAGTCAAACTGAAGTGTCAAGTGAAGAGAATATTATCCAGGTGGAATATTCTCCCCTAAAATATAAGAGACTGGATAATGACTAATTATGACTAATAAAAAAGGAAAAACATTAGGAAAAATAAATCCTAGGTGTGTGTGAAGTAACTTCAACACCCCCTTGAACATCACTATGATAAAAATAAAGAATGGGTCCCAGCAACGAGGCCATGTTAGGTAACCAAATACAAAATATACACTGAAAATAAAGTGAGGAAAGAGGGAAAACCTCAAGGGGAACCCCCCCCCCCTCAAGGTACAATCTATGTAAAAAGAAGAACTACAGTTGGTAGGCAACTGTGTCCTTCACTCCAAGATGACTTCGCAGAGAATGGAACTTTTTCTCAGTGAAGGTATTGGTGAAGATGTCTACGTCTGTTCTGTTGAAGGATAGAACTGTAAGTTGACGATCCCCTCGTGTAATAAGTATAAGATGTAGTGCATGTGGATCTCGATGTTCTTCGTCTGCTGCCTCTGAATTGGATCTCTGCGGAACTTCAAAGTGATATGGTTGTCACACCAAATGACGATCGACCGATGAAACTGAATACCCAACTCAGTGAGAGAATTTTGTAGCCACATAGCCTGAATGGTTATGCTAACTACCCCTCTGTACTCTGCCTCCACTGAAGATAGAGAAATGACAACTTGCTTCTTGCTCGACCAATAGATAGGCCTAGAATCAATATTGATTGAGTAACAATATGTGGACTTACGATCAATGCTATCACCAGCCAAGTCAGAATCAGTAAACCCGATGAGATATAATGTAGAGTCTGTTGCATAATGAATCCCAAAGGTGATGGTGCTCTATATGTATCGAAGGATACACTTTGCAGCCTTCCAATGTAGCTCATGCGGCTCCTGCATGAACCTGGAAATTGCACCAACTTCATAGGAGAGGTCTAGTCTGGAGTGTGTGAGATACAAAAAGATCCCCACTAGTTGTCTGTGCAATGTGTTGTCAACCAATGGAGTCTCCCCACCATCCTCAATTTTGGCTCCTAATAGGAAAGGAGTCGGAGCAGAATTGCAGTCTGTCATGTGAAATCTCTCAAGGAGATCTCGTGCATACTTGGCCTGAGAAAGTTTTTTTCCTAATGCATCCTGACTGATCTCGAGTCGAAGGAAGAAGTGTCGCGGACCCATGCCCGTCATCAAAAACCTATCATGTAGAATCCTCTTGACTACAGGAATAATTCGAGAAAACGGTGATCAACAAATCATCAACATAAAAAACTAAGAGTAGAAATGAATCAGTCATTCTGAGCATGTAGACATTTGGGTCTGATTTACAACGTACAAAGTTTTATGACAACAGGTAGGAGTCCATCTTGGCATACCATGCCCTCGGAGCCTGCTTGAGTCCATAAATATACTTCTTCAGTCCACAAACCAAAGATGAGTCCTGCAGAAATCCTTGGGGTTGCTCCATATAGATCTCCTTAGAGAGATCACCATGAATAAATGCATTCTTCAAGTCTATCTGATGGACTTCCCATCCCTTGGTTGTCGCAATGGAAAGTGCCAATCGTATGAAATCCATCTTTGCTACTGGAGTGAAGGGCTCATCATAGTCAATACCATG
>SNQJ01S0031045.1:13876-25409 GCA_010110895.2 Picea sitchensis | reverse complement strand
CGAGTTGCACTTGCACCGGTAAGTTGCTCTAGTGTTGGTTGTTGTAACTATTCTTCCAAATAGTTTAGTGATTGCTTGACTTATCTCTTAGGGGATTCTTTTTAGTGTGTGTTACTTTTAAACATTTAGAATACCTTAGCGTGTCTTGGATCTTCTCACATAGTGGAGGATCCCGAGATTCACCGGTCACGAAGGCTTCTTGGCCTGCTGCTGGTTACACTGGAGCCACCCCGACCACCATTAAGGCGGAAGCTAGACCAACAAGGGTCTTTTGAAGCGACCGGGTTACAAACCTTTGTGCCCAAACAACTCCCAGAGAAATCAACCACCAATATTGGCTTGGTTGAAACCCCAACCACTGATATCTTGGCACCATTTATTATACCGATCCAATTTCACGAACGCCAGTCAGTGCCTCACAAAGCTATGGAAACAAACACTATTACTTCTTCTGGGAATTCTTCCATTCCCACCACAGTTTCTACCACAGGAGAATCATCTCCTAACTTACCATCGTCGGTCTGAGCCACCATGGTCACGGCCACAACTACGTCGCACAGTGGACCGAACTTGTTTATGGCGACGGCCACAAATCCCTTTACACCTAGTGTGACAGGCCCTTCGTTCTCATACAATATGCCTAGTTCGGGTACAAGTCCTGCACTAACCTACTCAACTTTACAGACTTTGGGTCTGGGGGCAGGGAGCTCTAACGCTCCTCTGCAAGGTCAACTTGGGGGCACTCCTATCCCTTTTAACACTTTTCCCTACGCAGGAGGTCATATCCCTCCTTCGTCCCCTTCGCTTGGTGGTCCGCATCAGCAGTTTGTCGGGCAGCCTACACAAACTAGTTTATTTGGAGCAGGGAGTCAAGGAACACCTGCGCACATTATGCCACTAGGTTCGACACCATTTTCTTGGAACGGGACGTTTGGTAACAACACTTTTTTATCAACCGCTTTCCCATCTGGGGGTAATCCCATTTTTGGACAATCTACTCTTGCACAGGGTACTATTCCTGCGCAGGGGGCACATATAGCAGGACCTTGGAACTCAAGACAAGGATCCGTTCCCTCCTCTGGAATGTCATTCTGGGGTAATTCTTTCCACAGTCAATGGAAATCTGGATAGACTACTATGCCTCTCCCATCAGGACCGGCATGGGGTAATCCTTCCCAAAGTCCTTCGAACACGATGCATGTCCAACACTCTATTTCCTTTATGGGGAATCAGTCGATGATGTCTCCACAGATGCAAAATCCTTACACTAGTCAGGGCCATGGTTTCTACCAGAATCCAGGCTAGCAGACAAACTTTTCCTGGCAACCTGGTGCCAGTCAAACTCCAGGACCCTTTTTCCCAGGTTATCAACAGCAACCCAAACTACTATTCCTGGCCACTTTACACTTGCCAGATTTGGCAAGGTTGTTAAATGATCTTATTTGTCACGATCCACGTTGGCCTCCTATGCCGACGAAGTTGCCTTTGGACATTCCAAAGTTCAAGGCCAAGACTAATGAAGATCCAGGTGATCATGTGACTACCTTGCATCTTTGGTGTTCATCTAACTCATTGAAAGATGACTCTGTGCATTTGCAATTGTTTCAACGTACTCTTATCAGGAGTGTCACGAAATGGTACATCGAGCTCAATCGCTCAAGATACTCTTCTTTTGGCAAAATGGTGCTGGCCTTCCTTAACCATTTCTAGTTACCTGTGAGATACGATACTAGCATAGAGCTGCTCGCCAATTTCAAACAGACAACAACGGACCATATCTCTGATCATATCTGAGAATGGAAACGTCGAAAGAGTCTAATTAAAGTACCAGTCCCACCAGCATTCCTACTTGAGTGGTTCCTTAAGTCTTTGGTCCCACAGTTATCCAAAGACGTCGCGACTTCCGGAGGTTTCTCCAAAGAAGATGCCATCATGAGGGCTCAACAGTTTGAGCTCATCTATTCTCAGTCTGGTTTATTATACAACATCTTTCTAGATGCGCCACGTTCGATACTGGATAAAACTAGACAGAGAGATGGACCACATGCCGATGGTATTGTTAGTTCAGCACAAACCAAGCCCACTGAGAAATTGACAAACAGTTGCAACAGTTATCCATACAACATACAGAGGCCAGCCAAACTACTGCTTTGGCTGCTCCCCCTACCCAAACATCGGAAGTACACCATGTGAAGTCGACTAACCCAAAGGCCACCCAGCCGCCTGAAGGGAAGAAAAAACAATGAAAGAAGGGTAAGGGGGATAAAAAACCCACTGATAATGCTGGCGGGGACAACACAGAAAAACAGAAGGCAAGGTATTCGTGCAACTTATGTGCAGAAGACCACCCAACCCTTCTCTGTCCTTGACTTGCAGAGGCTCAAAAGTTTGTCAGACAGCAACAACAGGCAGTGTTGACTAACCCTTTTCAACATGGGAAAAAATTAACTCAAGCATCTACAAGTACAGAAGGGGGCAGCTAAGAAACCTTCCCTCCCCCAAACAATCCCTCATCTGCGAACGTATATATGGTTAGGGGTGATGCTTTCATAATGACTAGAGTGAAAGACTATAGTAAACCAAGCACTTCTGAGAAGGGTAAAGAGGTTGATCTCCCATCTCTTCCTCTAGAGATCAAGAAGACATTGGAATAAACAATGACACGTATTCCAAAGGGTGAATTTAAAAAGGCTTCTCACAACCCAAACACAAGGGCCGCTCAGAATTACTCTGTGGTGGAGGATTTATCACAAACCCCTTGTGCGATGTCTTCTTTGGAGGTCCTCCAAAGCTGCCCTGCTAAGAGGAAATCCTTGTTAACCGCTTTGGGCTCTACTGAGACTTGTAATCTGGGTACCATCATGCTAGATACAACCGACATAAAACCTCGTCTTCCGTACCTTGTAGCGTTTTAGGTAGTAGTGGCTCATCCCACAAATTTTTTTACACAGAATATATTCCGCACGGTGGTTGACGAGGGTGCCTCGACATGCGTTATGTCATTAGCATGCTGGAAGGCCATTGGCCAGCCCACTTTGTCTCCATCACCTACTCTCCTCACTGCTTTCGACAGTCATTATTTCCGACCACATGGCATCGTTCCTTCCTTCCCTGTGCAGTTAGGAGGGAAAATCGTGTGTGTCGAAGTAGAGGTAGTCGATGCTCCCCTTGACTATAACCTCTTGTTAGGATGGAGTTGGACTGATGTTATGCAAGCTGTGGTCGCTAAAGTTTTCCGAGTCTTGTTGTTTCCACACAAGGGCCGGATAGTGACCATTGATCAACTGTCTTTCTCTAGACCTGACCCAACTTTGGGGGCATCCACGGTACCCATGATTGATAATCCTCAACCCGGTGTCGTTAACATATGAGTTGGTTTGTGCCCGTCTTTGATGGGTACCTTTGATTACCCACCTCCTCATGACGATGTCAAATTCATATCTAATCACCATAAGGTTGAGATTTTTCAAGTTTCGTCGTTCCGCACAACTTACTTTGAGGATCCTTGGATTCTTCCTTCCCCATCAGCCACGACAGATGAGACAGGGCACCCCGACATGTCCATTCCCTTGTCGGTCGCTGAGGTAGCATACTCTTTAGTCCAGCAAGCCTCAGCTAACCCTAATCCAACTCTGGCACAAGAGGTGGATCCACTTCTAGAGCCTATTTGGGCTCAGGGTTCTCTCGCTAAAGTTGATTCGTTAGATTTAGTCTTGCCTTCTGATGAAGCAGTAATCAAAGAAATGACTAGTTCAGACAAACCTTGGGAAGATATTCATCACAGATCATATTTCCTCCCAGAGTTAAGCCGAATCGAAGCAGGATAATTCATCGTTTCCATGATGGGAGATCAACGATGTCCTATTAATCTCTTAGCTACGCAGGAAAGTTATGCTGAGGGGAATATGCTGACTATCGCTGAATCTATACCCATTAACATCTCCCGAAACCCTGGCATCGTGGAGAATGTCTTCGTCAGAGCGGATTGCTCCCCCGAAGAGATTCAAATTTACATGCATATTTTCAAAGAATTTCGTGATGTTTTTGCCTGGTCTTATGAGGAAATTCCAGGTATCGATCCGAAAATAGTTGAACATGAAATCACAACGTATCCTAATGCCAAGCTTGTTCAACAAAAACTTCATCTAGTCAATCCTAAGAAAGCAGTAGCCATCAAGGTTGAGGTTGAGAAATTGCTAAAGGCAGGTTTCATTTATCCTATTCATTTGACTCAATGGGTGTCAAACCCCGTGCCGGTCAATAAAAAACAAGGCATGATTCGTGTATGTACCGATTTCCATGATTTGAACAAGGCATGTCCCAAAGATAATTTTCCAACACCATTCATTGACCAGATCAATGATGAATGTGCCGGTTGTGAAGCCTTTTCGTTCATGGATGGTTTTTCAGGATATAATCAAATCCAAATAAAACTTGAAGACCAACACAAAACGACATTCATTTGTCCATGGGGTACATTCGCATATCGTAAGATGCCTTTTGGTCTTAAAAATGTTGGAGCTACATTCCAGTGGGCCATGTCTTTTGCTTTTCATGAACTCAAGCATATAGTCGATGCCTATCTAGATGATTTAGCATCATGCTCTCGCAAGCGAACGGATCATCCCACGCACCTTAGACTAATCTTCGAATGTTTTCGCTACTTTAGGATTCGCTTGAATCCAAACAAGTGCAGCTTCTGCGTAACGTCAGGACGTTTGTTAGGTTTCATCGTATCAACAATAGGGATCATGGTCGATCCTCTTAAGGTGGAGGCAATAATCCAATTGTCCCCCCACGCACAATCTTACAACTTCAGAGTCTACAAAGCAAGGAGAACTTCTTACGACGCTTCATCGCCAAATATGTTGAAATCACCAAGGGCTTTATGTGTTTACTAAAGAAAGATGTTCCTTTTTTCAACGCATTAAAACACGCCCTCACAACCGCACCTCTACTACGACCACCTAACTATAACAAAGATTTATTATTATATCTGGCTGTCGTAGAGTCAACCATAAGCATGGTTTTAGTTCAGGAAGACGATTCATTTTCCGAATACATGATCTATTACCTGAGCCGAGGCCTTGTAGGACTGGAACTCAATTATTCCCATATCGAAAAACTTGCATTGGCAGCAGTTCATGTTGTTCAACGATTCCGTCACTATGTTCTGTTTCGCAAGACCACCGTCATTGGTTTCGTGAATCCATTCCATTACATGTTGACATGACGAGTTATAGGCGGAAAAATCAGTATATGGATAGTCATCCTCCAATAATTTGACATAGACTTCGTTTCCACAAAGTCCAAGAAGTCATTGGTCTTCGCAGAGCTTATTTCAGAACTTCTGGTTGAGTCAGGTGACGTTGTACCTGAGGAATCGCCTATCCGGGGGGATATGTTTTTGATTGCATATTCAGACCCCTGGTACAGAGAGACACTTATCTATCTCTAGACTTTGAAGTTCCCCACCTCTGCTTCTCGTGACGAGCGTCGACAGATACGCCAGCAGGCTAAGAATTATCTCATACTTGATGATACGTTGTATCAGAGAGGTGTAGACTACATCTTGCATCGATGTCTCACTCATGAGGAGGCCATCATAGTGCTCAATGATTTCCATACTGGAGCTTGTGGCAGTCATTTATCTGGGTTGGAAACAACCCANACACTACATGCAACCCCCCGTCAGCAAGGGGGCATCACTATATCATCGTAGTTGTTGACTACTTCACTAAGTGGGTTGAAGCTATGCCAACGTTTAAAGATGATGGAGAGACTGTAGCTCTCTTCTTATTCAACCAGATCATAGCAAGGTTCGACGTCCCGAGAGAGATTGTCACTGACTATGGAAGTCACTTTCAAAACCAAATGATGACCGAATTAACATCAAAGCTTGGGTTATGGCAGGAACATTCATCACCTTACTACCCCCAATCCAATGGGTAGGTGGAAGCTGTAAACAAAACTCTTAAGACTATTCTACAACGAACTATCAACTCAGCCAAGTCAAATTGGCATTTGATGTTATACTCAACATTATGGGCTTACTGAACATCTGTTAAGACTGCAACCGGTTTCTCACCTTTTCAACTCATTTACGGGTTGGAGGCAGTCTTGCCAATCGAATGTCAAATCCCATCTCTGAAATTGGCAGTACAGTTATTGCCAGACACTTCTCTGCTTGAAGAACGGTTAGTATACCTTGAGCAGCATCACGATGCGGCCCTGGCCAACGAGGCTCACAAACATAAGGTCAAGTGTCTGGCTTACATATTTTCATGTTCCTAGGAGATTAAACCAAATTATAGATACTCTAGCTAATCAAATTTTAGATTGGCATCTTGCCCACATATAACAAAACATGGACATAAACATGTAAATACATTTTTGCACACAGAATCCATAAGACNACACTACATGCAACCCCCCGTCAGCAAGGGGGCATCACTATATCATCGTAGTTGTTGACTACTTCACTAAGTGGGTTGAAGCTATGCCAACGTTTAAAGATGATGGAGAGACTGTAGCTCTCTTCTTATTCAACCAGATCATAGCAAGGTTCGACGTCCCGAGAGAGATTGTCACTGACTATGGAAGTCACTTTCAAAACCAAATGATGACCGAATTAACATCAAAGCTTGGGTTATGGCAGGAACATTCATCACCTTACTACCCCCAATCCAATGGGTAGGTGGAAGCTGTAAACAAAACTCTTAAGACTATTCTACAACGAACTATCAACTCAGCCAAGTCAAATTGGCATTTGATGTTATACTCAACATTATGGGCTTACTGAACATCTGTTAAGACTGCAACCGGTTTCTCACCTTTTCAACTCATTTACGGGTTGGAGGCAGTCTTGCCAATCGAATGTCAAATCCCATCTCTGAAATTGGCAGTACAGTTATTGCCAGACACTTCTCTGCTTGAAGAACGGTTAGTATACCTTGAGCAGCATCACGATGCGGCCCTGGCCAACGAGGCTCACAAACATAAGGTCAAGTGTCTGGCTTACATATTTTCATGTTCCTAGGAGATTAAACCAAATTATAGATACTCTAGCTAATCAAATTTTAGATTGGCATCTTGCCCACATATAACAAAACATGGACATAAACATGTAAATACATTTTTGCACACAGAATCCATAAGACATAAAAAGATAAAACCATATATAAAAATCATAAAATAACTAGAGTACATAGATGGACACAAGCGCCTCAAAAATGGGAATGGTAACGAGTCACCGGGCTTATGCCCTCAAAAAATATATACAAGTAGGTGCTCGTGGCACATAAAAAGTCTAAGTATGTTCAGGGCCTATGGGCCCTGTTATAATCATCCACAACATGGGCTAAACGCCTAAACAATCGGACCCATGTCCGAGGTGCCCCCACAACATGAGGTTGCATGGATGGCGGAAGGTCTTCTATCTCTGCCATCGGGACTGTGCGAGTGAGAGCAGTGAAGTTCCGCTCAATTCGCCTCAGGACCCTCTCAGCCTCTCTGGCTGGGAGGTTCCCTACTACTGTTGCTCCCCCAACGGTAGCAGCTGCGACTTCTGGCCATGGACGACGCCTGTTCCATGCATAATCGGCAGGTCGCATGGGTCCCACATCTACATGCAACAAACGTTTACCCATCAAATACTCTGGCATACAAAAAAAATGATATATATATAACAAAAATACATAAAATTACATATGCAAAAAAAAAACTACAACGGTGGAGACTTACCCATCTCCCCTTGCTCCTCACCAGGAGGCATGGGTATCTCAGGATCTCTAGAGAAATCTATCCCTGCATACGGGTAGTCCTTGATAACAGGGATCTGTCGTAACAACCAAGAAAATAAATCATCGTCGAAGGACTCAACGATCCTTCCACCACCCTGTCGCGGCAGTAATACTGCCCATCCACATACTGCAGGAAAAGAGGCCTGATGTCCTTGTACTACAACTCGAGGACTGAAACTCGGAAGTCTCTCAAAAAAGAACGAACATAAAATGGTCCCGAACCCGAAGTTCCTCTGTGTCCGCTGTCAGAAATCTGTCAATTGCCTCTTCATGCACTCGAGCAATGTGGTACTCCAGTCAAAAATTTGTGCATTCATGCACTGGATGGCACAGTTCATCTATGCGCGCGAATCCTGATGCACGGCTGTTGAGCTGGTAATCCACCCAATCAGTAACAAGATAGTCTGCAGCACTAAGTTAGTAATCTTGCTAATGGGTACCTGGGAGCCCACACGTTCGTTCCCAGCCTCACAATGTTCAACTATCAATTCTGAGATATTACTTGGCCCCATAGGAAAAGTCTGGAAGTTGACTGGTTCCCCTCTCCTCGAGAGGCCAGTCAGAAAGTAAATATCCTCGGTGGTGGGCACCAGTGATTGCCCCTCTACAATAAATGCCTCTGCATTAGGATGCCAGTAATCAATCAAGGTGTTCATTAGCCTTGGTTGCATGTGCATAAACAAACATAGAAAGAATTTGAGTAAACCGCATTGCATTAACACGGCCACAACATTCAGATCTGCAGCAACCAACTCACTGATTGCCTTATGCTCCCTTTCCCTCCACTGGACATACATCCTGCCAACACAACAAGGTAAAGGAGGGTCAATGCTTCCTTTTAGTTTGCTTTTTCATCATAAAAGAGGGTACACGCGGGCTGTAGAGGTGATAGTCGCATGTACACACGTGCAGACTTCACTCTGCCTGCGTGTACACGTGGCTTGTCTAGAGACAACCCGCGTGTACCTAGGGCCGACCTTTTTAAGGTCGACACCCACCCAACAAACCAACTAAATAACTAAATTGAAATATTGAATAGCTAGATAAGGGAGTTTGTACTTACTTGGTCCAAGCAGAAGTTTGTTTCGTCCACTATAGCTCCCGGAATCACTATCTTTGGCAAAGGGGGTCTTTTGGGCTCCAGAGTCAATTTCCAAATCAGCAATGGTGATAATGAGTTGCCAGCTTCTATTTATAGACTTTTTGGCCTCTTTTTGTCACTTTTTTGGCCTCCCTTATCAGTTTCTCTATACCAAAAACCATTTAGAGTGATCCAGGAGTTATATGGGAGGGATTTGATCGGATATTGGGACATTTTTTTTTAGTTTCAAGAAAATATTGACGGTCCATAAAAAAAAAATTATTTTTCAAAAATCAACTTGAGCATATAGGTTAGGATATCACCCCAACTTTTGCATCTCGTTGCCTTTTTCTTATGCTATAGGATCGATCCCATCAGGTTGTGACACGGAACCATCATATCTGCTCTAGAAGTGTCACGACTTGGTGGTAGAGCTTACCAGAACATGGATGTCCTAGGTAGGTCCTGGTTGCATTATGGTGTCCATGCTGTTTCTAAAAACATTGTAGGCTCGGGAGTCCGTATAGTCTTTCCTGAATATGATTTTGGGCCTCATTTGCATGAGTCTTTTTCACTCTTTGTCTTACCCTCAGGACTCCCAAAAATAACGAGTCTCCTTTTAAGCCCTTTTCAGACCCTCTAAAAATGAAAAGATTGTCGAGCGATCTTGTGGTCTTTCACGCTCGTTAAACTGAAAGTTGAAATCACGTCTGTCTGGCGGTAGTTTACCCCCTTTTCTGTCTAGACGGTCAACTGTACTAACAAAGGTATACTCTATCGAATTCCTATTCTTTAGAAGAGTATCCTCAGGTATAATTTTATTCATTTTTCGGGCCTGAGGGACTAAATTTACGAAAAAGAAACCCCCACGGAGTCCATAGTTAAGCTCTTTTCAGACTCCCTAAAATTGAAAAGATCATCGAGTGACCTTATTCTTTCACACTCGTTAAATTGGTCCAGAAGAATATTCCTGACGGAGTCCATAGTTAATCTTTTTTCAGACTCCTTAAAAGAGAAAAAATAGCCGAGAGATATTGTCCTTGTCACACTCGTTAAAATGGTTTTGAATTGACATCTAATCGGTGCTAGTTTATCCATTTTTTGAACCGACTAGACTATTGTCGAAAAAGGTACCCCAACAGAGTCTCCTTTTATGCTTTTTCAGACTCTCTAAATATGAAAAACCACTGAGCTTACCTTCTCTGGGCTCGTTAAACTTCCATCGAAGGACGTTACCATTGTGTGTTCTATCAACTCCATTTGCATACCTTATCCACCAGCCTTGTGATAGTTTGCTTCTGCGTCTTAACACCTTTGGCTGCCGGAGGATTTTTCCTGAGTATCATTTCACCAGAACAACAGTCTTGTCCTTGTGCCTTGATCTTGTATGTTTGTCGTACTCGTTCCTCCATTGTAATGTAATATTCCTTTATTCTTTTTCAAAAATTATCAAAAAGAACAAAAAAAAATCAAATATACCCCAAAAAGAGGATGGGAAAAGTATTTTCTTTATTGGCAGCATAATGAGTTGCCCTTGGATAAAGCACTTCTGTCTGTTTGATCATCAGACTATGGGATGTAGTATGACCTTAGGAAGCTTTTCTCGCTATATAGAGTTGTGTCCTCCACCGTTTGGTTACTCTTCCAAACACATGGAGAGTTTGTGTTGCCTCCTGCTTCGTAGACTTATGATTAACATATATGCTACCTGAGTCTTATCACTTGTCGTTCTATTGTCCAAGGGAAGTTTGTCACTAAGACTGAGTCGGCCCCTCTACAAAATGTCTCTTGTCCACATACCCGGCCATCCTGGACATCCAATCAAGTCCTTGTTCAAAATCACTGAAGCCTTCAGTCCAATCATCAAGATTATCAAGTCCATAACCAACGAGCCATCGAAGACCTATGGGTAGTGCAGTCGTACACTCATATTACACTCCTACCCGAGTTTTAGAATATTTTGAAGTCGTTTCTCGAGCTCTGAAGTACAACCATCAGGCCGAATCAGCTTCTGGAAGATGGGTACTCTATATGTATATCTTTCTGATTTCGAGATGTAGCTCCGCTGTGTATTATTCGTGGCTACTCTTTATAGTTATTTGACATGGATATACAGTGTATTTGATTGGTAGCCATGGTTCTATTTTATCCCGAGCATGGGTATGCCCACCTCGGTGAGAAATTTGTTATTTTGCAGATGGAGCCTCCTGGTTCTTGATCCTTGGGCTCAATCGTTCGGCACATCAGTAAAGATTGGTAATGTATTTCGGCCATCAAATTCTTTTATGAACTCACACATTAGGGGTCATCTGTTATAACCCTAAATTTCACCATACATGCTTACCTGGCATCAGGCCAACTCATATCCCTTCTTTGCCAAAACTCTGTTGAACAACTCTTTGAAAATCCTCTTGTATCAAGGCCCACGCGCCCTAACCCATTACTGCACGCGTGTGCATGCTGGTTGACTCACTACAGCCCACGTGTACCTAATAAATCACGAAAAAAGGAAAGATGTCGATGGAACAAAAAGCTATGGGTCAGTTAACTGAAACTCCCGGCCATGCATGGCTGAGGGTTCGTCCAAAACCCTAGCTCCTTCTAGCCTTTAAAAGAAGGGGTAGGGGTACCATTTGGAGGAGGAAAAAAT
>SNQJ01S0031044.1:127041-151641 GCA_010110895.2 Picea sitchensis | reverse complement strand
CTCAACCTGCAAACCGTCCTTAACTTTAACAACAAGAGACTAACATTTTCATCAAACTTTACTTTAGTCTCACATGACTAGTTTTGGATTAGTCAACAACCCTAACTTGAAATAATCATAACTATGTACCTATAATGAATAAAGATTTGAAAATAGTACATAATGTTCTTCATTGGGTTTTATGTAATTCCTCCAGGTGTCACTACTTGGAACCCCTCAGAAAAGGAGTTATATAAAAAATGACATACCTTGTTGAATTCTGGCTTATTCTAGAGATCGAACTGGTAGAGCGTGCCCCGCACATAATATTTGTTGTATGGATATGAAAATTGTACATAGAATACTACATACTGTACTCTAACCAACACATTTTGTCTTACCGAATTCGTATTTGTTATGAATAAGCTATGACATTTTTACTCCAAACACTTGTTTTAGACTAGTTTCAGGATTAGCCACAAACCCTATTTTCCACGGAGTGTAAATCCAAAAATACAACGACCCACAAGCTGAAATTTGTAACAAAGCTACTTGGATATGTTTCCTCAATGACCTCCCAATTTCATGGTCTGAATCATTCTAGAAAAAAGGTGTTGCGAAAATGGTGAGATGACTTGTAAATAACATACCTTAGAAAGCATCATCAAAATAATTTATCCTCCCTTGAATTTCGGCCTTCTTTACTTCACCTTCCCTCTGAAATTCAGCTTAGATGTCTTTTGGTTACCTCAGTCACCTTTAGATATCAATATGCTTAAGTGTGATTTAAATGAGAGAGCTTTTCCTCTTATTTATACTTCATGTAGCTTCCTTAGAAGCATCTTCTAGACCACTTTGTCCACATAACCACTTTGTCCACATAGTCACCTATGTCCAACTTTGTCCAATTTTCCACTTGTCCATATATCCAATAGCCACTTGAATATTTAACCCATTTTCCTCATTTTAGGGTTAACCTTCTTATAACCACTTTCCATAATTAGAAATTTATCCATTTACTTTATTATTTAAATAATCCTCCTTGACTTTGTCTATTTAAATAACCCTCTTTGACTTTGTCACTTCACTTCATTATTTAAATAATCCTCTTTGACTTTGTCACTTCACTTTATTATTTAAATAATTTCTTCTTTGCAATCACTTTGACTTCTTTGACCTTTTCAGGCTTCAAGCCAACAAATGAGGGTCCTCCAACTTTGTAAGGCCATAACTCTCAAATTGTGAGGAGTTATGTGACATCCCACATACCACCAAAAATGGCATGACATGTACTATCCATATAGAATAGTCTTATCTGCAAATATATCAAAAATCATACCATTATACATCAAACAAACTTGGTTCCATTACCCAAACCTTTGTGCTACCAGAATTCACTACCAGACTTTCTTCAAGGGTTGACATCAATGGCAACCAAACCAATTAATCAACGATATCCCCATTGGTACTGATGGCAACATTGTGATGCAATACTAAAATCATATCACTCATGCTCCCCTTAGAACCATGCTTGCATCTCTGTCACCAACGCTCCCCCTGGAACCATGCCTCTGTCATTTGCATATGATAAATATCTCCCCCTTTGTCATCAACGTCAAAGGTATCTTTCCATTCAGGTTTTCTCCCCCTAACTGACTCATCTGATCTCCCAAGATGAACTATCCTCTTTATGGTGCTTCCTCGTGTACATCTATGACATATAAGATAAGCATTCAAAAAAAATCATTTTGGAGTAGAAATAACTCTGAGTCTCTGGTGAAGATACTCAAATGCTTCCCGTGGAAGCAGTTTTGTAAATATGTCTACCACTTTTTCTTTTGTGCCCACATATTCAACTCTGATTTTCTTTTCTGGAACCTATTCCCGTAGAAAGTGATACTTGATTGGAATGTGCTTCATCTTGGAGTGCATCATTGGATTCGTTGAGATATTGATGGCGCTTGTATTATCACAATATATTGGAATGGACTCATCATACTCAATCTGTATATCTGTCATAGTTTGTTCCATCCATAGAGCTTGTGTACAACATGTTTCTACTGCAATATACTTTGCCTCAACTATAGATAAAGATATTAATGATTATTTCCTTCTTAGCCATGATACTAAACACTCACCCAAGTAGAACGTTGCTCCACTGATGCTTCGTCAGTCATCAGTGAAACCTGCCCAATCTACATCTATGTAGGCAATAAGTGATAGATCCTTTCCTTTTGGATAGCATAATCCAAACTCTTATGTTCCTTTTAGATATCTGAAAATCCTCTTCACTGCTAATACATGTGATTCCTTCGGTGTTGCTTGAAATCGTGCCACCTGTCCAACTGCCTACATTACATCTGGTCTAGATGTTGTCACATATAGTAGGATACCAATCATTGACCTATATTTCCTTCGATTTGTAGACTTTGAATCATCATCTATGCTCAACTTGCAATTGGTTTGCATGGGAGTGATAATTGGTTTGCAATCTTCCATTCCAAACCTCTTTATCATTTCTCTGATATACTTGGTTTGAGAAATAAAAATTCCTTGGTTTCTTTGACGTATTTGAAGACCCAGAAAGAAGGATAGTTCTCCAAGTAATGACATTTCAAATTCATTCTTCATGTCCTTTGCAAATTTCTGGCTTAACCTGTCATCAATACTTCCAAAAATAATATCATCAACATAAACTTCAATTAATAAAATACTATCTTGAGTTACCTTTATGTAGAGGTTGTTGTCTGCACTTCCTTTTCTAAACCCTGCCTGTTGTAGATATTTATCTAGTCTAGAGTACCATGCTCTAGGAGTCTGTTTTAGACCATACAAGGCCTTATTTAATTTACACACATAATGTGCATTCTCTGACAACTGGAATCCTTTTGGTTGTTCAATGCAGACTTCTTCTTCAAATTCCCCATTCAGAAAAGTTGATTTTATGTCCATCTGATACATTTTAATATTTTTGGAGCATGCATAAGCTAAAACCAATCAGATTGCTTCCATTCTAGCAATTGGGGAAAATATCTCTTCAAAGTCGATTCCTTCAACTTGTGCATATCCTTTATATACCAATCTAGCTTTGTTCCTTGTAACTTGTCCATCTTCATTCAATTTATTTCTGTATACCCACTTTGTGCCGATCACATTCGTATCCTTTGGTCTTGGAACCAATTCCTGAGTGTCATTTTTCTCTATTTGAACCAATTCTTCATTCATGGCCTTATTCCAAAATTCATCCTTACTGGCCTCTTCAACACAAGTTGGTTCAATCGTAGATGAGAGTGCTAGGTGCGTTTTTTCTGGTGAACGAATTCTTCTTCTAGTCTCAACTCCTGCATATTTATTTCCGATAATCTAATCTGAAGGATGATTCTTCTGTACTCGTCTACTAGGTGCCTTTGGAGGCACTTGTTGAACTTGATATTCTTCTTCTGTCAGATCATCTTCATATTCCCCTTCTACTTCTTTTTCATTTTCTAATTCTTCTTCGTAAAGCTTCTCCATTGATTCATTTTCTTCTTCCTTTAGTTCTTGTCTACTTGTTTAATCAATTTTTACGTTGATACTTTCCACAAATTTGTTCAATCTCAGGTTGTAACACTTGTATGCTTTCCTTGTACTTGAGTAACCAACAAGTACTCCTTTTTCCACATGAGAGTCAAACTTTCCCATTCTGCCATCTTATCCTTTGATGTAGCATTTGCTTCCAAAAAATATGAAGTGCTTCACATTTTCTGGTCTTCCTTTCCATAGCTCGTAGGGAGTTTTGCCAGTGTTGTTTCTGAGCATTACTCGGTTTTGAATGTGAACTGTTGTATGCACTTCCTATGTCCGAAATATATCTATCAATTTGGAATCCATTAGCATTGTTCGAGCCATTTCCTGTACTATCATGTTCTTTCTTTCAATAACATAACTGCCTTTTTATTCCATGTCTGCTGCAGTAATCCATAAATTCGTTTGAAGTGAACTCTCCTCCATTATCATATCTCAATCATTTTATTTTTGAATCTATTTCATTTTCAACCATTTCCTTGTAGACCTTGAAGTTTTCAAAATATTCTGACTTATTCTTGAGAAAGAAAACTGCAGCCATTCTTGTATAATCATCAACTAATAACATAAAGCATTTCTCATATTTTAAACCCTTTGTTGTAGTTGGTGAAACTAGATCAATATGCACAATTTCTAGCGGTCTTGTTGTTGAATATTCTTTTGATTTAAACATGGTCTTTGTTTTCTTTCTTTGTTGACAGTGCTTGCATAAAGTGTTGATTGGTTTTGTGATCTGGGGCATTTCTCTAATTGCTTCCCTTTTGCTGACTTTGACAATGTTATCAAAATGTATGTGACCCATTCTTTTGTTCCATAGAAAAATTTCATCTTCCTTTCCTAGGCAACACTTTTCATTTCCAATTTCACTTAATACATACATGTTGCTTGAAGTTCTCATAGCTGTTGAAATCAATTTTCTTGAACCTTATTTTCTTATCTCGCACTTTTTTGAATCGAAAGTAACTTTATGACCTTGATCATACATTTGACTCACACTTAGAAGATTATCTTTCATATCTTCTACTAGTATAACATTTTTTGCCTTGGTATTCTTGTTCTCGATTCTGACTGTGCCTTTTCCAATGATTTTAGTTGAATCATCATTTCTGAAGGAGATTGATGCATATCTTTCCTTTCTTAATGTAAGAAACTTGTCTCTATCACCTGTCATGTGTTTTGAATAGACACTGTCAACATACCAACCACATTTCTTCTGCTTATCTTGTAGAGCGAGTGTGCATTCTTCATTGCTATACTGATTCTACTTTCTTATCCATGCCATTTTCTAAGGTTCTTGTCTATGATTGTTGTTGTTCTGTTGTGGTTCTCTAGGAGGGACTATCATTATACAATCTTTGGCCATGTGTCCAAAGTTGTTACATTTGTAGCATTCCACTTCATTGCTCAAAGATTCAAACCTGTATAGCGTGCCCCACACAGAATATTTGTTGTATGGATATAAAAATTTTACACAAAATACTACAAACTGTACTCTAACCAACACATTTGGTCCTACTAAATTTGTATATTTTATGAAGAAGTTATGATGTTTTTACCCGAAACACTTGTTTTAGACTAGTTTTAGGACTAGCCACAAACCCTATTTTCCATGGAGTGTAACTCCAAAATTACAACGACCGACAAGATGAAATTCATACCACAACTACTTGTATATGTTTCCTCAATGGAATCCCAATTTAATGGTCTGGATCATTCTATAAAAAAAATTATTGCGAAAATGGTGAGATGACCTGTAAATAATATACCTTAGAAAGCATCATCAAAAGAATATACCCTCCCTTGAATTTCGACCTTCTTTACTTCACCTTCTCTCTGAAATTCGGCTCAGATATCCTTTGTTTACCTCAGTCACATGTAGATATTCAATATTCTCAAGTGTGATTGAAATGAGAGAGTCTTGCCTCTTATTTATACTTTCATGTAGCTTTCTTAGAAGCATCTTCTAGACCACTTTGTCCAACTTTGCCCAATTTTCCACTTGTCCATATATGCAATAGCCACTTGAATACTTAACCTATTTTCCTCATTTTAGGGTTAACCTTCTTATAACCACTTTCCATAATTAGAAAGTTATCCATTTACTTTATTATTTAAATAATCCTCCTTGACTTTGTCAATTCACTTTATTATTAAAATAATCCTCTTTGACTTTTTCACTTCACTTTATTATTTAAATAATCTTTTTTGACTTTGTCACTTCACTTTATTATTTAAATAATCCTGTTTGACTTTGTCACTTCACTTTATTATTTAAATAATCATCTTTGACTTTGTCACTTCACTTTATTATTTAAATAATTTCTTCTTTGCAAGCACTTTGACTTCTTTGACCTTTTGGGCCTTCAAGCCAACAAATGAGGGTCATCCAACTCCATAAGGCCATAACTCTCAAACTGTGAGTAGATATGTGACGTTCCACATACCACTAAAAATGGCATGACATGTACTATCCATCTAGAATAGTTGTACCTACAAATATATCAAAACTCATACCATTATACATCAAACAAACTTGGGTCCATTACCCAAACCTTTGTGCTACCGGAATTCACTATCGGACTTTCTTCAAGGGTTGAAGTCAATCACAAACAACCCAATTAATAAAAAATCTTACCATGAACTGATATGTTTATATCCCCTTAATTATGCAAGAAAATGTGCAAACAATATAGCTTTTGATAGAAAAAAAAGTATATGCACACTTCTGGGAAACAATACTACATTTTTTTTTTGAAGGCCAACAATCATCTTATTCTAATTTGAATGTAATATCTACTACTCAGAATAAATTTATGGGTGCATAAATGGATTCCTTTCTCCAATAATTTTCCAATGACTATTTGTTTGCTAATTTCGATCTCGGAGAAAAATGTTATGCCCCTTTGACATTTCTTAGGCATTTTCTCCCTTTTGTTGAAGTCTTCCTATTTGACATGGCCTCCACATGGGTCCAATCCATGTGTGATAGATGAATTAGTGTGGATATGGAACTAACATGGTTCAGTTGTTGGACCATTGGTCACCAGGGAACTCTTCCCCCTCTCATCGCTTTTATGTGCCTCTAGACCCAGTGGGGTCGACATAATTTGGCCACTGGGCCATTGAACCACTAGGAACTTTGTGCAAATTGCTATCCATCTCCCCACCAACTCTGGTCCATTTTTCCACCAAGAAACAATACTACTGGGACACTGGGATATCTTTCACCCCACACAACCCTCCATCCAACTCCCCACCAACTCCAGTCTAGTCAACCGGGCCACTAAGCTACCCCACAAAAGCTTCTATCTAACTCCCTAATAGTCAACTCTGGTCTGATCCATCAACCCACCTAACCACCGACCACTAGACCACTTTGCACAAGATTATATCTGACTCTCAAGTGATTTATGGTGTAGTGAACAAGCTCTTCTCATGGGATCCTGACCTCCACACCACTCTTCCAATGACATGTGGCAGTGAATGGACCAATCACAAGGAAACAAATACCCTGTATAGAGGATTACTGGGAACTGACTGGGTATATTGATAGGGTTCTAAGGTAGAAACCAAAATTTATAATATGCACAAGATACACTGGGTTCTGTGGCTCTTCGTGCTTCACACACAAGTTACAAACAGTCCCCTTTTTCTTATAAATAGGTTATGAAAAACTTCCCCGATGCATGTGGTATAAAGAAACAATGTAGATCACAAATCAATGGCGGGGAATCCATGTGAGGTATATATCGACAAATTTTGTGTGTTGTCTTCTTGGAAGACATAAATGTCGATTTTGATTCCCAAATCACAAAAGGGAGAGATCTCTTGAATGTTAGGGCCATGAAGGTTAACTTGGAGACAATTTCCATGGCTAGAAAGGCAGTGTTAAACCAAAAACTTATCCCCTTTGAAATTGTCCCATAGAAATTATAATTTCACTCAAGAACTTTTGTCCTGTAGTAGTTCCTTCAAGGTTTGAGGTTGAAAGATGTAACTCTGATACCACTTGTAATAGACCTAGATAAAAAAAAACAAAAAAGACTGCTTGGGTACTTCTAAAACTCACTTCTTGGACTAATTTTGAATTTTTGTTACCAATATTTACAATCAAGAAGCATGATAATAGCACATGCATTAATAAATATTCATGCTAAACTATAAAAGAAATACTCGATCAACCATGCAAACTAATAACCATCAACATGCATAACATATACACATCACAAAGATAATATTTAATACACAATGGAAATAAATATACAAGAAAAGAAACTCATTACAATGAACTTATCTTTAAAATGTAATTACACCAACTAGTTGTAGGTGCGAGATCCACCCAACCTTAGGCTTTGTTTCACATAAACTCTTTGCAATCAACCACCCCCGAGACGACGCTATGAATCTACAAGGATGGGTCTTAGACCAATACTCATTTTCCCAAAACAATAAAAAATCAAACTCTCAGAGGTTTCTCAACCATAAAACAATCCCATTTTTCTAGTTGTCTTCCCCATTCAACCTGCACAACCCAAAGAGATGAACCCTCTTCTCTACAAAGCAATCTCTTAGGTTGTTCCACCACTTCCTAGGGATCCTAGTACTACTGGTTAGGAAATATCAAAGATGGAAACTCCCATGGATTTTCAACTGTTGATGGTTCTTTCACCAAAAAAATGTCAATGCATCAATGAATTTGGGCCTTAATTCATTGTAATACACTAGTAATTCCTACAACCATCCAACTATGGATCACTATTAACAATTCATTTTCCATTCCCCATCCAAAGTAACAATGAACAAGAAGAGTGAATGAGAGAGAAACAACTCCAAAAACGATTTGAGTAAGAGTGATTGGCCAACCCCCAAAATAATGTAGAACATGGTTTTAAATACTCCAATGCATAACGCGTTCTTCCCTCAAGAAGCTCATGTAAGCCCCTCTTCTCTCTAAAATTCAAAGGTGGGTAAAAAAAAAAAAAAAAAAAAGTAAAGACTTAGCCCCTCGGTCCCCCCTTTCTCATGGAATCATAGCTCCCTATAACTCTTGTCCTTGTCCATCTCACATCCAACAATGCAATTTATCATTTTTTTTTGTAAGTTAGAAATTATATTAAATCCTGCGAAGCGTGAAGATTACAGTTGTCTATCTATCATATTCAGACATGGAAGCATTGCCTTGATGGGAAACCAATGTTGCCACATGGAAAAAAATTCAAAATATTCATGCAAAACTTGTAGAGCGATAAAATAAGGTGATCTATAGTGCCACGCGGGGAATATTTTCTGAATTCTAAACTGAGACCAAAAATTGCAAAGGCCAAAATTCCCAAAACCATGCAGCCTTGCATGGCCAAAAAATGTATGTAGTAAATTAACTAAAAAGATAGAAAAAGGAAACCTGAACCAAAATGAATTAACTAGTGTTGGGGTCGAGCCTTTGCCCCGTGAAATCCTGACGCACATGCAAGTTGTCTCTGCTGAGCTTATCTTTGTCTGAGATAGCTTGCCTAAGGTCCTACAGGAAAGTCATCAGGAGGTCCACGCGGCGCCAATGCTCTATTTCCCTATTCTGCAACTCATTAATGGTGGTATTAATGTCCCCTAATCCATGCTTGAGGTCATGCAGGGACTCCTTGAGAGTTTCTCTTTCTTCGCAATGAGAGCAGGCTGAGGGGAGTGGAGGGGGAAGTGGAGAGTCAAAGGAGGAGGTGGGGTAGTCAAAGGAGGGAGATGAAGGGAAGGGGGTTGTGAAGGTGATAGGAGGAGAAGGAGGAGGGTGGCGAGGGGCAGAAGGAAGAGGTGGAGGGAGGAGCTGGAGTGACCGAGGGAATTTCCTATATTTTCAAACCATTTGATTCGACAGGAAAAGGGATTCGACAGCGGGGAGAGGTCTAGGGTAATTTCTTGAGTCGAGTGAGAAAGAGTGGGAGAAAAAATGAGCTTCAAGTTTGGGGAAACCTCGGTTTCTGGGGGAGAACCACACTCGCGTGCTTCCCTACCTCTGGCCACATAACATGCCGCTCCCCTCTTCGATTTGCCCCCCAGACAAGGCATATAAATGGCCTCAGGAAATCAAATAAAGAATGCGAAGGGAGAGTGCGAGGGGTTGTTTGATGAGCGCAAGACCAACCATACATAGTGGCACTGTAAAAATCGAGAAGAGATGCTGGAAGCCGAGGGAAAAGAGGAAAACGGGAGATCAAACCAGAGTGAAAGGATGGCATCAAAAACCATGAAGGGATGAGACTTTGGAGGCAAAGGGCTCGAATGAGCTTTGGCACACCAAGGATCTGGCCTAAAACCTCCATTGTTGAACTAGTTATGGGACTATGACTTCGTCCAGCCCATCCCCATTAAAATTCCCACGAAGCAAGTCATCAAGTGCATACAACAGGCCGACGTCGAGTGAGATCTGAGGAACGACAGTTGGGGGCTTAAAATAATGAGGTGACGATAGAGGGAGGGTATGTCTGAAATGGCTCCAAGTAGCAGGAGATATGGGCAGGTGGCCTCCCCTCTGGTTGTCCATGAGTTGAGACCAAAGAATCCCCATCCGAGCGTTGGTCCTTGTTGTGATACATATTTCTGCAAGCGGTCATGAAGGGGTGGGTTGGAAAAGAGGCTGGAGAGCACGAGAAGTCTCCTTCCTGCAATTCTACCCCAAAATTTTCCAACATATCTGCTACTTGATTAACTTTTCTTAGAACGTGGGAAGGAAGAATTACTCACTGAGGCTGGAGAATTTACTTGATTCTGATCAATCCATTCATGAGTCTCTAACTTGGAGATATCTTATCTAGGTCTACACCGTTGAGGAGGTGAGAGAGGAGATTAATAACTATTTGTGAATCACCTTCTACTATGAGGAGGGATAACCCTTGTTCCTTGGCTTCTTGAGAACCTTTGAGTAGTCCCTAGATTTCCGCTGCATTGTTGGTGTTATGCCACATATTTCCGGCAGTGATGTGGAGGATCTCCCCTTTTCTGTTGTGAATGACTTCTCCATATACTACAGGTCCCAGATTCCCCTTAGAGGCTCCTTCAAAATTTATTTTGTAGAAGCCTTTTTGCGGAGCCTCCCAGAGGGAGGGGGCTATGAGAAAGGGAGGGAAATTGAGTTTCCAGGAATTGAGGATGAGACGCTAATTCATTGGGAAGCTCAAATCCTATCGCATCCAGTGGTGCAAGTAGATTGTTTCTTTAATATTGTGGTAGATTTTGGACTAGACTTCTTGCCAATTCCAGGAGGCCGATTTAAATATTTGTTAATTATGTTCCTTCCATATTTTCCAAAGAATGAAGCGAGGAAGAAGCTGCCAAATTTTGGTAAGGATGGGAGATTGAAAATTTGACTCTCGCCATCCCTTGATTGTTTCTTGGATACCTGTATGGTTTGTTTCTATGGTTCTCATGATGCTAGCACTGCGATCCCAGATACACGAACTATAGGAGCAAATATTAAGAAGATGATTTTGTGTCTCCTCCTCTATACCACAAAGGTGACACCAACAAGGGCCTATAAAGCCTCTTTTCCTTAAGTTGTCCCATGTAAGAATGCTATTATGCATCGTTAACCAAAGGAAGGTGGTAGTTTTTGGCCAAATCTTTGCTCGCCAAATTCTTCCCCAGACCTCTTCTTTTGGTAAGGATCTATGGACATCACTAAGGAACTAAGATTCTTGAATGTTGAAGGTGCCAGTGGTGCCGTGACCCCATCTGAGGATGTCCTCCCCTTGTTGACTGAAGATTCTCCTTGAGTTGAGGTGATCTAGCAGTGGTTGAAGATTTATCTCATGAGCGATGTTTAGATCTTCGTGGGTGTTTTTCCATTTGTGCCAGGTGTCCCTTGAAGCTTCCAGAATACAGAATTCGACCACTTTGAGGACACCTGCATCTGTCGTGAGGGGAATGAAAGTGCTTAGAGTGGGATCAGAGATCAGGGTTGGAAGTTGTTGCTAAGAATTGCTCTAGAAGAGAGATGAAGTCCCACTCTGCAATTCCCAGAAGGAGTGATCCATTATGAGTCCCTTGTTGTTCCTAGCCGCATTCCAAATAAGAGATCTAGGGCTCTTACCATTCCACCTGATTAGCTCCCATTCTGGAGTGCCTGTGGTGTATTTTTCCTGCAGAGACGCACCCAAAGGTCTTGCACACAATGTAATTTATCATTAACAATGTTAAAAATATCAATTGTTGTGGCACTTCCGATTTTCATCAAATAAAAAAATAAATTATAAATACGGGGAATCAAAACCTCACTACTACAACATGATTTAATGGTGTTGTACTACTTAATTATTTAAAATTACAAAGAAATAAAAGTTTGCGTAAGAAAAAATAAGATAATGATTTTTATTTTTTTCACTATGTAAAGTGAATTTTCAATCGAAAAAATCCTATAAATCCCTCATATAAAAAGCTCTCCATAATTGTTATTTATAATAATGGACGAATAATTACTCTCCTTTATTATTACTTATCTTATTAGATGACTACTTAAATGAGTAATATATTTGTTCCATAATCAATTTCTAGTGGTTTTTAATCCTAATTAAATAGTATTATTACTTATCTTATTAGATGACTACTTAAATGAGTAATATATTTGTTCCATAATCAATTTCTAGTGGTTTTTAATCCTAATTAAATAGTATAGTGAATGAATTAGTGGTGTAATAATGTAATCAATTGGTAGTATATATGAATTATAATGTAATCAATTGGTAGTATATATGACTCAATAATTCCATTCACACCCATGAAATTTTATAATGGAAAAAATCATGACTTTTATTCCAAAACATAGATGATATTAATTTTATATCATGAGGGTCATTGGGTTAGCCTATAAAACATTACTTAAAAACGTTAACCCAATAAAACATTACTTAAAAACATTCAATAATTTTTTTTTAATGATTACTATTATTATTTGAATTTTAAAACATACAACTAAATACTTGCAAGCAATAGATGAATTCTTTTTGTTTCTATCAATGAAGTCATTAAATAAATTTAAACTTAAAATTTGATGGATTAAGTTTTCATTTATATATTGTTTGGAATGAAACCTAAAACTTAAAAATTCTAAATTGCATCTTTTGTTCTGTTAATTTACACTTTTAGCTTCTTATAATCCTTTGAGAATGATATAGTGATTAAAAAGGAAACTTCTAACCTCCTTTAAGTTCATAAAAGGGTTTTCTATTATAAATATTTATTATAAAAGTTTTTTTTTTATATTTTTATATTATAAATATTTATTTTTTTCAATTTATAATTGATAATATGATTAAGAGAATTAAAATTTAATAAAATTTAATGTTTTAAATTATATTTTGGGTATAAGGTATTTTTTTATATATCTTTTGAATTTCTGATTTTTTTTTTCATCTTTATTTTTAAATATATAAATTAAATTTATTTACATTATTGTTAATATTGAATATTCTAATTATTAATATGTTTATTTTTTTTTATTATCATTTTTAATATTTTTATTAATAAAATTTATATTTATAATTTAAAATAATGAAAAAAGAAGTGTCATTGATAGTGGAGATTAATTATTTTTGACATAAGTAGATCTTAATGGTCATCATCATATATAATAATAATAATAATAATAATAATCTATTTTTAAGGTCACAAGCCAGACACCAAATAAATTGGTGTATGAGACCCCCTCGGCCCAACGATTTTACTCGTAAAGTCTAGAGAGGTATACATATCCTATCCCCTTCTGGATTTGAAAATGTGACCTCTTAGGAAGAAAGAGATGTTCTTAACCATTAGGACCACTCAAGCTGTATATATATAACTACTACAAAATTCAAACACATAAAAATAAAATTAATAATTAAAATATATAAACAAAATAGACTAAGTCAAGATGAATATGAATAAAATATAATAGAGATAAAGTTAAATGAATATTGTATAAAACCAAAATAAATGTAGTGGACTCAAATACCATCCTATTTTAGAATATGACAAAATAATTGTGTGGTATTTATTCATATGGTTATGAATAAAGTTACATGATCAAATTTATTGAGTCATTATCTAATTTTGTAACAATGTGATATGTGGATGATTACTTGAGCTTATATTTGGATTTAAACATATAAGTTCTTCACTCTATAATTCTATAGTAATATGTTAACCTTTGTAAGTATCAAGCTTATTAATTATGTGTGATTATTTGTGATTATCTTCTCTTGAGTGGCATAAGAAAAACCTGCATGATCATGAATTTTTAAGTTTTTGGCATTTAAAATTAAAACTCATTAATTTTATTTTTCTTTTAGACAATTATTATATTTTTCACAAATAATTTAACATGCAAAGTTAATGTTAAATTATTTAAAGTAATTTTTTAAAGTAATGCCCCACCACTTCACTCCCAACAAGATTTTTAGGAATATAGGCTAATGCCATTATGGTATTGGTATAAACATCTTCAAGATGTTGACATGCATTGTTGTAATTCAAACTTAAGCGACATCAAATGCAGTGACACTTGTTAATGGTTATCTTTTTCATATAAGGTGAATAATTAATAATTATATATTAATGCTTGTTTTTTTTTTTTTTTTAACAACATTATATAAAATTAATACATGAGAGAGTATGTATAAAGGATTTACATTATTACTATCCAATTTATTGGTATTTTTAATTAATATTAAGTTTTTGGTTAACAATTGTATGCATATTTCTTTCTTTTATAATTCAAAAAATACATGAAAGAGTTAGCCTCAATCTCAAAAGTATATTTTCACCAAAGTTTCAAATGAATAAATAAGGTTTAAATCCTCATGAAGTGTCAAAGACAAATTGAGTGAGGAGTATACCAAAGGTCTTGAATCACTTAGTAACATTTCTCTCCAATGCAAATGCAACCTCCCCTGCAAAATCATTTAATTCTTAGACTAAACAAACTCTTAACAATACAAGGAAAAATAACAACCCCAAAGGAGGTTATTCATTGTTTCAAGTGTGATGTAGGAATGACCCATTTGAGAGACAGGTTTTAACAAACCATGCTTCAATAAGAAGACCTTGGTAAATTACTAGCCATGCAAACACTTGGAGTTTGTTGCTAACATGCACTGACCACACATTATGAAGTCCCATGATCAACCATTTCTCTATGTTATGAGACACCCATTGTAAACGAAGAATAGGTTCAATATCGGGCCATTGATGAAAAATAGATTCCATCCTTCAAGAATCATACCAAACAAAGGGGTACGTCAAGCTCCACTCTCAATGACACAAACAGGGCTAAGGTATGTCTATGTTCATTTTGAACATGTCCTCTTATAGAATAAATACTACAATCTCCATAATAGTATGACAATCTATAGAAGACAAGGAAAAATTGCATGTAATGGGCCACTGGTTCTTCCAAGAGTTAACATTAGCATCTCTCAAATCCCTCCAATAAAATATTGTGTTTTTGATGAGTGGCATTCACTACTCCTGAAAGTGGGGAATGTGTACAACACATGTTCCCTACATCTTCCAACTCCAAATATCACTATTACACCTAGACACATGTTAAGGTATCTCACTATTACACCTAGACAGATGAAGGTTCAAGAAGGAGGAATCCTATCATGAGATTCATATAGACCAAGAAACTAGTATTAGTCTTATGATTACTGTCATAGCCCCAAAGGCCTAGAAAAACATGGACATTCAATCTCTAATACTAGCCATTGACTCGTGATTAAATAACATAGACAACAAATAATCATATGCAAAGTGATCTTATTCAACATCTCAAAATCATCTGGAAGTGAAACAACCCAAATTTGTTCTTGCAAATGGGGTCCAGTGTCCAACAAATAACCAATTGAATTAGTATTTAGAACATAGATATAGGGTACTAGAGGGAATCCCTATCTTTTAAAATTGTGGAGAAGAATACATGGAGAGAGGGTATTATTCACTACGAAAAAAGTAGAGGCACAAGAAAATAGGGTGTTGACCATCCACGTACACTTCAAACCAAAACCCAAATAGGATAGAATATATGTAATGAAAGCTCATTCGATTTGATCATAGGATTTACTGAAATCAATTTTGAGGAGAAGATCCTATTGCCCAAAGTCTGTATTCCAATCCATGTCATCCCATACTGAAATCACTATGTTTGGAATAAATTACCCCGAGAAAAACCACTCTACACCTTACATGCAATCTTCTTGGTTACATCCCTCACCTACAGTGCAATTTTCTTAGCCATGATTTTTTAAGCATCACTCAATAAAATTATTGGTTTCCTTCCCCCAATGGTGTCCCTCGTAGAATTATTAGAATGAGCTCGATAAACCCATGATTAATGGATTCCATCACGTATCTTGAGGCCCCGAAGATAGGTAATTGAATTCAACTCCAATAATGTCCCATGTAACCTTGTAGAATTCACAAGGCAGTTTATGAATCACTATAAGTTTACCATTCTGCATTGAGAAAAACACTAAAAAAAGGTACACCCTTCATGAAATTCCTATCCAACCTATCATGGTCTACAATAGACACCTTGTGCACCACCACCTTGTAACAATAATTCCTAGTAGTGAGAACAATTGTGTTAAGGGATAAAGAGAAAGAATACTATGAAAATGATCACCAAACACATTTTTGATATGAGAGGGATCTTCCTCAAGAAAACCATTGTCTCTTCAAAGACCAAGAACTTTGTTAGTTTCTACTTTCTTATTTAAGAAATCAAAGAAAAACTTGGATCCCTCATTCCCCTCCTGAATGCACTATAAATTGCGATGGACCCTAGCTTCTCTAGCAATATATTCCTTCTCCCTACACACCACCAAATACAAGTGTGTTTCATTGTCATGAATAATAGTTTTATGAAGGTCTTCCTCAAGGAAGACACATACCTCCTCCAACTTTCCCCTAGCATCCTAGAGATCTTATTTGTGCTTGCAAGAATTCATACACCCCTTGTGATGCATGAATTTGGTAGTCCTTCATATGGTCGTCTCCCACCATAACATCCAACCCTTATCCCCAAGAGGATGTTGGAAAATGTTTCAAACAAAATGAAATAGAGCATGGAATTAAATTGAGTCCAAATAAGAAACATTCAGTGTGTACAATGAAGATGGCTTCAAATAAATCAGATGATCCATCTAAATGGAAGTTTGATTTTTTTTTTTATTTTTTTTTTTATGTTTTGATCCAATGGTCGCAATGAATACATAAATACGTAAAAGCCTCATAGAAAAGGAAATATTATCCCTAGGTCCATACACCTCATCTAGTATTTCTTGTACCCTATTCTTCCCCTTCATGAAATTTGGACCAAGTAAATTGACCTCCATACACTTTGAAGATACTTTTTTTTGTGCACCACATGCCATTAAACCTACACCACCACTCTAATCACCCTCCCATTCCACCATTTTGAAGTTTCCACCCACACTACAAGGAGAAAACCTTCTAGCAAAGGTTTTTGTGGATTTTTTTAATGTTATAAAATTTGATTTTTTTTTTCAAAAAACCCTCCACTATAACCTCCTTTATTGGATACAGAGGTTTTAGCGAAGATTTTAACGGATGCTCCATATAACTAAAAACATTTGGTCACATCGGTGCACCACTAAATAAAATGTCTCAATTTGTGTCTAAACATAAAATGCATCACAACGACCTTACATAAATGCCCATGAATGTACATAAAAGAAAAAAAAATCCTTGGGTAAATAAAATAATTTAAAAAATTAATCATAGCTCCATATAACTCTTGTCCTTGTTGTTTTCACATCTAAAGATATATTTTATTATTAACAATGTTCAAATTATTACATTTCCTAAGCACTCCAACCCCTTTCAATTGTTTAAAAACTTCATCCTTTCATCAAATAAACAAAATACATTATAAATATGAAGATTCAAAACCTAGATATTACAACATGATTTAACAATGTTGTACTACCTAATTATTTAAATTTACAAAGAAATAGAATTTCAATGAAAAAAAACAAGATGCTATTTTTTTATTTTTTCCACTCTATAAAGTGAATACCCACCTATAGAAAGCTCTCCATGATTATTATCTATAATAATTTGTATTAATAATTACTCTCCGTTATTATTATTTATCTTATTAGATACTACTTGAGTGAGTAATAGATTTTTTCCATAATTAATTTGTAGTGGTTTTCAATCCTAATTACTCTCCGTTATTATTATTATCTATAATAATTTGTATTAATAATTACTCTCCGTTATTATTATTTATCTTATTAGATGACTACTTGAGTGAGTAATAGATTTTTTCCATAATTAATTTGTAGTGGTTTTCAATCCTAATTGAATATTATATAATGAATGAATTAATGATGAAATAAAATAATTAATTCATAGTATATATGAATTAACAATTTCATAATTCCATTCACACGATTAAATTTGTTAATTGAATAATCATATTTTTTATTAAAAATATTAATAATATTAATTTTACATCACGAGAATCATTGGGTTAGCATATAAAACATTATTTAAAAATATTCAAGACATTTTTAATTTTTTTTAATAATTTCATATTTACCATAATAATAAATATATAAATTAAATATTATTTGAAATTTAAAACATATAATTTTACTTGGATGAATTCTTTTTATTTATTTAAATGAAATTATTAAATGAATTTAAATTCAAAACTTAATGCATTAAGTTTCAGTTTTTATATATTATTTGCAGTGGAACCTAAAACTTATTTTAATGGAGTTTTTAAATGAATTTAAACTCAAGACTTAATGCATTAAGTTTTTATTTCTATATGAAACCTAAAACTTAAAAGATCTGAATGGCAGCTTTTATTATATTAATTTACACTTACTTTGAACTTCCTATAATCTTTTGAGAATGATATAGTGACTAAAAATATGAAAAGAAACTTCTAACCTAGACATAATGACTAAAAGTATGAAAGGAAACTTCTAACCTCTATATTTATAAAACTTTTTATATTATAATAAATTTAGATTAATTTTGTATTTAAATTTAATTCTAAATTTTATATTTTAATATTATAAATATTTAATTTTTTCAATTTATATTTTAATATAAAGATGAATAAATATAATTAAGAGAATTAAAAAATTAATAAAATTGAATGTTTTAAATTAGACTTTGTGCATAAGGTTATTTTTTTAATCTATCTTCTAAATTTTTTGTTATTTTTTTCTTTTTTGTTTTTAAAAATATAAATTAAATTAATTTTTATTATGGTTGATATTAAATATTTTTGTTAATATGTTTACTTTTCTTATCATTTTTAGTATTTTTATCAATAAAATTTATACTTTATAATATAAAATAATGAAAGAACAAGTGTCATTAATAGTTTTCTCACAACTATTGTTGTAGGTGAAATACAAGAAGTGTCAACACTATCAATTCTTATACAAGTAGAATCAATTCAATTTTATATTTCATAAATGATATGTCATTTTTTTTTTTGGTTGTGAAGAGTTGAGTTATGTACTAATTATATATATATTGTATAAGATGTGAATGCTAGTAAATATGGAGATGATTTACATATTTTCTATACCAACTTTTTTTCTAATGGATAAGGTATAGTAATATCAAAAATATAATAACAAGAATAGAAACATAAATTATAGGGGGAGTAACCTTTGCATGATAAAAGGTAATAGAAGGTAATAGAGGCAACTTCTTACATATCCATGGACACTTTCATGCAATAAATTGAATACACTAATAAATATCAGTGTAGGGAAAATCTTTCCATTAACAATGATCCTTAGAGAAATGCTTTTCCTTAACAATTAAAAATTGTAAATAAAAAATTATATAACTAAATTCAATTTTGGTGCTATGAAAAAAAAATACAAATCATATAACATTTAAAATTTTCTATATCATCATTATTAATTAAAACAAAACATTTAAAATTACCTATATCATCATTATTAACTAAAATAATATTTGAAAAGACACGAATACTTGTAGCCGTTAGAAACAAGGCTTTGACGAAATAGAGTCCAGAGCTCCTGCATCCCACTCATAACTGAAAATATTTTCCCTTCCATGTACGTTGGAAGAGCATTTCCTATACCAGATGGAACGAAGTATGTTCAATTCAAAAACTTATCGTCGACTGAATCCCACAACCATCCGTCCGGACAAGAAGAATCAACATTATAGTCTTCACGACGTGGCACCTGCTTCTTATAATCCTCTTCCGGGGCCAGGAACAAATTTCCTTCACTTTTGATGGTGGGATGCATGCTTCCTCCAATTGCATGCTTCATCAACATCTTCCACAATCAAACGTGGTTGAGTGACATCAATTATCAAAATTATAGCATAGCCTCCATTAATCTTTTCTCCACCATAAAAAGTCCGAGTGTCTATAAATTCAACCCTTCCTAGCATAATAACTTGATCATCAATTAGGAGGTCAACATGTCCCCTTTTGTCATAAGTATATTTTCCATTGTAACTTCTATCAATTCTATAATACAAAATTGAATTGTAATTTGTAATTAAGGTTAAACGATGTAAAGAATCTCCTATACTTTACGAAAAACAAAACTTTCAAAAAAAAATAATATAATTGTAATAATTGAAAATGGTGATTTTATACGCAATGAAAAACCTTTACCCACCATCAACTAAAAGGCATTTTACATATAAATTACACATAAAATATATATCAAGACTTGAAATTTAGAGATCTGAGTAGTATGAAACCACCAAGTTCCTATTTAACTACAGAGATTGCACTTGTTATATTGATATATATGTATGAATTGTGCTCCTAAGAAATTTTCAAAAATTGTAGAACCACAAGGTTCTTTGGAAAAAAAAAAAAAATGGATATTACGTTAGATGTCAAACAAGTTGCATGAGAAAGAGCAGTGATATTTATAGCTAGCTTTGCGAGGATTCTTAATGTCTAAACATGATAAATTGGAATCCAAGCTAGATATTTTCTATTTTCTTCCAAATAGAAGTTTTGTTAATATAAATATTAGATAATTCTTATTTTTATTCTGAAAATTAGGAACTCTCAATTTGAATATTTAGTTCAAAAGTTAGGACTCCCTACTTAAAATCATTTGAGAACATACTCTTTAATATGGATACATAGGGATGTTGAACTTTAGAACCTTAAAAATGTGTAGATTTATGTTTTGTCAAACAATTATGTTGATGAGGTAGAGTGTGATATTGTACCTCTAGCCATTAGTGAAATTGTTTTTGGAAGCTCTTAACTATACAACAGAGATGCCATATTCTGGAGGAGAAAAATATTACATCTTGTTAAAATACTTGTTCTTGTTATTTTAACAGTTGCATACTTGTGCATTGAAAACAAAGTATAGTATACTTAATCATGCATTATTCATAAACTTCAAAATTGTATAGAGATCACACTATTTTATGTGGCTCAAAATATTGTGATTGGATCATTGTGCTTGTGCCATAAGCAAAACTATAAACCATTATATTTTATTCCATCTCAAGCACAAGTGCAAAACCAACAACAACATCATATTTAAATACACTACTAATTGCATCATCATGGATCTTCGTAGCTTGTTCCAATCCAACAACATACACACTCAAAGACAAAACACTAACCATGGTGATCGTTAGGATAAATACAAACTTGCACAAGCATCATCACATTACCCACAACAAAATCAAACTGTGAATGAAAGTTAGCACTTGCTAGCTTTCCTTCTAGCACAAATATAAATGCATTTCTAACAACAATATTTCACCATGAAGGAAAGCTAGTGCTTTCTAGCTTTCCTTCTAACACATATCCAACAACCACATTGCACCATGAAGGAAAATTTTCTTTCTAGCAAAAGGAAAACAACATTGGCCACACCAACATTGCACAACGAAGGAAAGTTAGCACATGCTATCTTTTTTTGCACAAATGTTTTTTCTTACACAAAAAATTAACATTTCCCACAACAACATTGCACAATGAAGGAATACTTGTGAATGCTAGATTTGATTCTAGCATTAGTAGAAGCACATTGAAAACAACAACAATGCACCATTAAGGAAAGCTAGCACTTGCTAGTTTTTCTTCTTGCATAAACACAAGCATATTTTCAGCAACAAAATTCTAATGTGAAGGAAAGCTAATGTATGCTAGTTTTCCTTCTAGCACAAACTCAAGCATATTTCCAACAACAATATTGCACTATGAATGAAAGTTAGAACATGCTAGCCATCCTTCTAGTAAAAACAAGTCTAGTGCATTGCTAACTAATGATTTTCATTGTGAAGGAAAGCTAACACCTGCTAGCTTTCCTTTTATCATGAGCATAAGAACATTGCCAACAAAAATAGAGCACCATGAAGGATAGCTAGCACCTTCTAGATTTCCAACATATTGGTAACAACAACATTGCACTATGAAGGGAAATTTTCTTTCTAGCACAAGATCAACATTTCCAACAACAGAATTGTGCAATGAAGGAAAACTAATGCATGCTAGCTTTCTTTCTATCATTAGTGCAAGAATGTTTCCAACAAAAACACTGTGACGTGAAGGAAAGCTAGTTCCTACTATTCTTTCTCAAGAATTAGTGCATTTCCAACAATAAGATTCCACTAATAAGGAAAGATAACACATGCTATCCTTCCTTCTAGCACAAGCAAAAGCATATTACCAACAAAAACATTGAACTATAAGGGAAAGCTAACACATGTTATGTTTCCTTCTAGTACAAGAACAATTGCATTGCCAAGAAATACATTGCATCATGAATGAAAACTAGTAGGTGCTAGTTTTCCTCTTGCCAATAACAACATTGCACTGTGAAGGACTTTTTTTTTATAGCACAAGAACAACAACATTGCACCATGAAGGAAAGATAGCACATGGTAGTTTTTATTCTTGCAAAAGCACTGACAGATTTCCAACAAGAATATTCCATTGGGAAGGTAAGCTAGTGCATGCTAGCTCTCATTCTAGCACAAGCATAAGCACATTGCCAAAAACAAAATTACACTATGAATGAAAGCTAGCACATATTATCTTTTCTTCTAATACAAAGACAAATGAAAGCTACCACATAATATCTTTCTTTCTAGTACAAGAACAAGTGCATTGCCAATAAATACATTTCATCGTAAAGAAAATCTAGCACTGGCTATGTTTCCTTTGGTTTTACTTATAACATAGCACAAGTACATTGTCAACAAAATTGATCTCAAGAATGCTCCTCTGATTTCCAAAAATGAATGGAAAACATTTTTGGATATTTTTCATATATAATCTCCACTTGTTGCATATAATCTAGGTTGTTGCATATAATCTCTACTTGTCACCTTGATCTTTTTCACTGGAAAAATTAGACAATAGTGTTGCATATTTAAGCTCCACACATTATGAGCATGTTTGGTTACAAAGTTACAAAAATCTATTTGTACTTCCTCAGACCTGCTTATAAATGCAATTTATTGACATCTGTGTACTATCCATGTCATATTCATAATAGTGACGTGAGCATCGATGTGAATTACTAAATATGAACATTTATTTGAGCCCAACATACACTTGTTACAACATATCTTATGAATTTAGTGCTTCGTCTTATTGGATTAAGATTGGTTGTAGAATGGATGGATCTCCTTCTAGGTTCATTATTATTAGTCCCTGCCATTTGAGCTGAGGGACTAATAGTAATCGTTTTTCCCATGTTTTATTAGCCAGGAACATAAACCACCAACTTTAACCAAAGTTTCAAGAGCTTCATGTCATTTTTTCAACTTTTATTTGGTTGTTAGTTTTAAGTTTTATGTTTGAAGTCTTATTTGGCCTCGTATCGAGGTAAGAGGCTTCAAACATAAGAATATGAAGCTTCCAAACAAAATAAACTGAATATCTAGAAATCAAGGTGGATTAATGTTAACTTTCAAGTTAGCATTAAATCCAAACATTAAATGATTGATGTTTTTGGAGTCATAATCCATAGTCCATAACCCTTTGTAATCTCAAGCGGTGGATTTGGTGTTGGTGCCTCATAGTGGCAGCTGGTGATGTCGTCCACTTCCACTTGGTCACTTGCATGCCCCATGAAAGTGATATAATAACCATTCCCCTCACATTTTTCTTTGTCTTATTTCCTTCTCTATTTTCTTTCATCAAGTCTCACTCCTCGAGACTACTAGCGTCAATTTCCTCATGTACCTGTACCTGTAGACTCCTTTACATTGGTTCCTCCATTTCCTCATGTACCTGTACCTATAGAATCTTTTAGGTTGGTTGCTCCAAGATTGTCGCTCGGTCGCTTCAGGCTTGTCACTCCAGACTATTAGTTTCCATTTCCTCCATGTACTTGTACACTCCTTCAGGTTGGTTTCTTCAAGCATTCTGCTCAATCGCTTCAGAATTATCTGTGCTTTAGGATTTCCCGCGCGAAGAACCGGTGTCCATTTCCTCCTAAACATGTAGCAGGTGTCTCAATTACAACGAGAAATATGAGGCAAGGAATGACAGTAACATGTAAATGCAAATACACAAGAAGCAAAGCATCAAAGATAAGTTCTTGGTCTACATTTGATTTTGGTTTTTGGTTTTCAATAAAGAATGTTAAATTCATTTACTAATATGACTACATCTCTAATATTTAGTTGTAGGGGGGCTCGCATAAGCTATCCACATGAGGGGGATCATCTAGGCTAGGTGTGTGCAAAATTGCTAGTGATATTGTCTATAATTAACTATAATTTAAATTCAATTCATAAGAAAACCCTTCATTATTATAGTTTTGTCTATTTTAGATCATTCAAGCATCTCAATCTTAAGTTATCGAAACTTATAAGTGAAGCCAAAATCCTAAAATTTGAGTAACGTATGGTCCTTTGTGTTACCATGTTAGCTGAGCTAAAAATGAAGAAGACTTGAATCTTGAAATTATTGTAAGTAAATGTTATGTGTTAAAAGCAAATGGATCAACTTTGCAACACATAAATTAAAGGATTACTCATGCAAAATAAACATAGATAGTA
>SNQJ01S0031044.1:97989-114041 GCA_010110895.2 Picea sitchensis | reverse complement strand
GTTCTTCTCAATGGAGTCAATTTCTTGGTTCATGGCTTGAACCCAATGTGGCTCCTTAGTTGCTTCCTTAAAGGATGTAGGTTGACATGACATTAAAGAAAAAAGGTTTTGTTGTTCAAAGTCATCCAACTGCTGATGGATTTCTCTCAAACTTCGAGTTCTTTGATTCTGAGGTTCAAAGAATGATTCTCTACTGGAAGTTGAGTTATCCTGAGAATTTTCAGGTTGTCTTTGTACTTGCAATATTGGAAGAATAGTTTGAGGTACTTGCTATCCTGAATTTTTTGTGTTTTGAGCACTTGGCAACAATGGATTTTGACTGTCCATTTGCTGATTTTCTGAATTATTCCAGAATTGATTTTCCAGAAATTTTACATCTCTGCTAAGAATCAATTTCTTGGTGATTGGATTGTAAATCCTGTAAGATTTAGATGTTTCACTATAGCCAGTGAAAATACATTTCTCACTTCTGTCATCAAGTTTCTTCCTTAATTCGGAAGGTATGTGAGTGTATGATATGGATCTGAATGTCCTTAGATGCACTACATTTAGCTTTGTCCCACTCCATGCTTCATGAGGAACTTTCATCTTTAGAGTGGTGGTTGGAGATCTATTCAGGAGATAAACTAAGCATGCTACTGCTTCATCCCAAAAAATGTTTGACATACATTTCTCTTTAAGAAGTGTTCTTGCCATATTCATTATTGTCTGATTTTTCCTTTCAGCCACTCTATTCTGTTGTGGAGTATATCTGGTTGTTGTTTGCATGACAATGCCTTGTGATTTGCAAAAAAATGCCAATTCTCTGGAGGTGTATTCTCCTCCTCCATATGACCTGAGTGCTTTGACATATTTTCCACTCTGTTTTTCATCTTTTTCCTTGAATTCTTTGAATTTTGCAAAAGTTTCAGACTTGTGTCTGAGAAAATAGATCCATATTTTTCTGCTCAAATCATCAATAAACGTTAGAAAGTAAAAACTACCACCTATTGATTCTATTTGCATTGGTCCACATAGGTCAATGTGAACAAGTTCAAGATGTTTTTTGGCTTGATTTGATGACTGTGGAAAACTAATTCTCTTGTGTTTTCCAAGTATGCAAGACTCACATGGGGGAATTTGCTCTTTAAAGATAGGTAGACCTTTGACCATGGAGTTTTTCTGAAGAAGACTTAGACTCTGAAAACGAAATGGTAGATGTCCAATCTTGTATGCCAAACCATAGTTTCATTCGGTGATGCACTCTGTGCATATGTTTGATTCAGATTTGCAATTCTGAGTGTAATGGGAAACATCCTATTTGGAGTCATAAGGTTTTCAGAAACATCCTATTTGGAGTCATAAGGATTTCAGAAATTAATTTTCTGCTGGGTTTTTTATCATAAATTTTTCAATATTCTCCCTCAAAAAGTACCTTATAGCCATGCTCAATGAGCTATCCTACACTTAGCAAATTATGTTTCAGATCTGGAACATGATAGACATTGTTTATGTCTTTCTTTACATTCTGTTTAGTAAGAATAGGATCAATTCCTTTTCCTTTAACTTTGACTAAATAATCATTTCCAAGTGTAATATCAGATGAGATTGAAGAATCAATGCATGAAAGTAATTCTTTGTTACCTGTCATGTGATTGTTGTATCCACTGTCCAGCAACCAGAGATCTTTAGGTTGTTGTTCAGTCTTGTGGCACGAAATAAACATTCCTCTTGAGTTTTCTCCCGTGTGATTTGACACATGTGCTCTGCCTGAGAGTTGATCTGCTTGCTTCTTTCTGCATTCAGATTCATAGTGCCTGTACTTTTTGCAGTAATAGCATTGAATGCTTGATTTCTCATTTGATCTTCTCCCTCTGCCTCTTTGAGGCTAGAAATTCTAATGTTGATTTTGTTGTTGATGTCTTTGACCTTGGAAATTCTAATTCGGATATTGTTGTCTATTGCCTCCACTGGAGTGAGGGTTACTTTGATTGCTCCCTCTTCCTTGGTGACCTCTGCTTCTTCTTCTGCCTCTCCCTCTGCTGAAGGAAAATTGAGTTTTGAAGGCATTTGAGCTTGACTCATCTGTAAGATGCAGTCTGGTCTCACGTGTCACCAAAGAACCAATTAATTCATCTATTGAAAAACTTGACAGATCCTTGGATTTAAGGATTGTTGTTACAACCATTTCGATTTTCTTTGGTAAACTTCTGAGAATTTTCTCAACAATGCATTGATCAGTGATGGTTTCACCAATCAGTCCAATCTGGTTCACGATTCCCATGACTCTGGTCATGAACTGATCCACATTTTAGGACTCTGTCATCCTTAGAGTCTCGAATTCCGTCCACAAGGTCTGCAGTTTAACTGTTTTGACCCTGTCATTTCCTTGATAGGAAGATTTAAGGATGTCCCAAGCCTGTTTTGAATTACTAGCGCCTGTGATTTTTGAAAAAATCGAGTCATCCACAGAATTTTGAATCCATAATTTAGCTTTATTTTCTCTGTTTCTTTGCATTGCCTGAGCAATTCACTGCGGATTGGTCATAGCAGAAAGGGCTGTTGGATCTGGTTCCACATATCCAAGATCCAATGGTTCCCAGCACTCTTGTGCTTGAAAGAACGATCTCATCTGTAGAGACCAAAACTCGTAATTCTTTCCAAGAAGAATCGGACCCTGAGTTGGTCCTAAATTGCTAGATGACGCCATAAAAAAAAATTGCAGAAAAAATAGAGCGAAATTTCGTATTTACCTCCGAACGCTGAAACGTCGATTTACCGATGGCTGAAAAGAGCTTATCAGGCTTTAATTGGCCTTAGTCACCATGCAATGTGACCACGCGCCTTAATGTTAAAGCGCTATGGGATTTTCAGGTTTTTTGCCTTTCAAATTGCCGAAATGCGAAATTTTCTTTTGGACGATTTAACGGTCCAGATCTGACGGTCTAGATATTATCGAGATATCGCGAATTGGGACTTCGTGAACCCTAATGATGAGTTCTTCTGACTCCTCGATTCCCCGATCTCCAATTTACCAATGGCGCTTTCCTTTCAGGAAATTTCCCGATTTCTTTGATCTCCGCCATGTGTCCCAATAGATGGATGGCTCAATTCTGCTTCGGGGGTTTCCCCGTGGAGATTCCCGATCCCTCGTTTTGACGAGATGACGTTAGCTGGGCCCCACAACGAAGCTTTCCTCCTGTCAGGATTTCGGACTTTGGAGTCCCGAAATTCTCATGCTTCTTGTCCTCATGATTCGCGATTTGCCGAATCCTGATATGCCGATGGCCCTTTCCTTTTTGGGACTTTTCCCGAGTCCTCGGATTTATGCCACGCGTCCCCACAAGATGGATGGTCCTGATTCAACCTCGGGATATCGTGACTTGCGATGCTCCATTGACACAACTTCTCTGTCAACTTGAAACTCCATATGCCGAAATGCAGACGGTTTTCTCGATGTTCACCACGTGTCCGGTCAAATGGACGGCTGAGATCTGATCACTCTTTCAGGAATCACGATTTCGCGAGTTTCAAACTTGTGTTGCGACGGTCTTTCAAAACCGCGAACTCTAAAATGTCGATTTGATGACACTCGTATCTGCTACTACATGTCCTCTGAGATGGACGACTTAGATGACGTAGGGATTTTGTGACTTCACAAGTCAGAATTCCTCCTGTGCGCTCCAGAGGATTAAACCTCGTGCACTTTCTCGCTGATCCAACGACTGTCGGTCCTCTGCGTAGGATCTAACAGCTGAAATGCTTTCGCCTTTTCCGCGCTATCCTCGTCCCTTCTGAACTGGTTTCCTGCTCTGGATCCATTCACAGAACGAATCTTACAGCCTTGATGGTTGTTCTTTGCACACTAGATGTGTTCTTTGCTCCTGTGGAAGAAAGATTCGTGAATCTTTCAAAGATTTGAAATAATTTCACAAGATCTTTGACCTCTGCTACAATCTTTGACAGATTCGAGCGAATTTCAAAAAACTCTAAACGATGCTACCTTCTGCAACAATCTTTAATGATTTTGAACGAATTCTTTGAGTTCTTTAAACGTTCTTCTGTTCTGCAGCGCTTCTTCGTCAATCTTTGACGATTCTTGAAAAATGTGCAAGAATCTTTAAAGTTTATTCTTTCTCGGTCTCTTCTTCCTCGTTCTTTCGAGCGTAGTACGCTCTGCAACCTCTACAAGCTTCCTTCGTTGATCTTTTGAATGTAAGATGGTCTCTTTCCTCGTGGAAGTTTCCTGCGAGGATCTTTCGAGAGTATGACTGACGGCTCTCCAAACCTTGTGAAAGAGACTATGTCGCGTGCTCTCAAGATCCGTGAAGCTCTTCATTGTGAGGATCGAGTTTCTCTACGGATTGTGTGAAGAGGCTTACTACTGAAGCTCTGATACCACGATAAATTATGAAGCAAAGAGAAATGCAAAGAGAAAAGAATAGAACAATATATTGGAATGTATGAAGAAGAGATGATAAGTACAATGGAAGATGGTTGAGCTAAATAGGCTCAAGATAAACAAGAATAGAAAGTACATCTGGTCAAGCCAGCTGGCAGTGTACTGTCAGACTGTTGAGGTTACATTATATTTAACAGAAATGGCATAATTGACCGTCACTTTTTCATTGGTTTGGTAGAAGAACCTAAATAACTACTTTGCGTGTAATTAACCCATAGCATGTTCATGCCAATTAAAACTAGCAATTGTGTTAAAGAAAACATGTTTTGTCAAGTTGAAGAGGTTGAGATGATTTATTTTGAATTTCCAATTGAGAAATTCAAAACTTAATGATAAACTCGAATTTTTATGGGGTAATTTCCAATTATTTTTTATGGTTAAAAATTTGCATAAAAAAAACACTTTCTACTAGTGAAGCCAAGAAATTACATGGGAAATGATATAAGCAAAACATGTTTTATCAAGGTGAAGAGGTTGAGATGATTTATTTTGAATTTCCAATTGAGAAATTCAAAACTTAATGATAAACTCAAATTTTTATTGGGTAATTTCCAATTATTTTTTATGGTTAAAAAATTGCATAAGAAAAACACTTTCTACTAGTGAAGCCCAGAAATTACATGGGAAATGATATAGATGACAAAGCAATTTTCATATAGATATATATTTCATAATGGTCTTGAGATAGATAACTTCAAGGGAAATTGATTTATTTTTGTTATGCAGGGGAATTGATGTATACAAATTATTGTGGGTAATGAAAGCTATGATACAACATGAAAATAAATAAACATGCTAGAGAAATCAAATAATCAACCAAGAATATAACAACACATAAATCATGCATGAGATTTATCTTAGAAAACCCAAACCAAAAAAACCAACTAATAAATCTGTTAGTTCTTTGACCCAAGCCTACTGCCCCAACTAAGTGATCCTTCCACACATTACAATGGAGTATCACTAGCTTTTTAAAGGATTTCATAACATGTGATCCATGGACTCTAAAACCACCGGTCACCAAAACCACTAATATTCATCTAACAACTTTGGCTTTTGGTCATCTTTTACCTAGTCAAGTTTAACCTAACATTCTCCCCTTTAAAATTGACTTGTGGTTTCTTATGACCAAATGTGGCCAAAATCACAAAGAGAGAATGCACAACTCACCTAGAAGCCCTACCCCCCTTCAAATTTTATAACCAAGGTATTCCCCCTATCCCTCCTCAAAGTTTATAACCAGTGTATCTGAGAATCCCACATACTCCCCCTATCACATGGGTCTATGTCTATAATTTAAGTTACCAAGGGTACTTATACCTAATTAAATTTTTTCTATCTTGACACTTATTCCACCATCCTGTCATCTTTCCATCCAAACCCCAATTGTGCACCAGGTCATTATGGAACATCATCGATACACACTTCCACACCTCTGGGGAATATACTAGTGCTATCATCTCCAAACTTGGTTTCATCATGGAAGGTAATTATCTAGTGCTTTTCATTTCTGCAATTGAATTTTCTTGCTTGAGCCTCAATCATGTTCCACTCTCACAAAGGATTTCGCTATGATACGACATGAAAAAAAATAAACATGTGAAAAAAAAAGAAAACATAAATCATGCACGTCCTCGAAAACTCAAACTCATAAAAAATAGCTAATAGATTTATAAAAATAGCTAATAGATTTATTAGTTCATTGACCAAACCCAACGAAACTAGCCAACCTCCTAACCCCAACCAAGTGAACATTCACCACTCAATTTTCAGCACATTGCAGTGGAGTATCATGAGCTTTCACCACTCAATTTCTAGCACATTACAATAGAGTATCACCAACCTTTTAAGGATTCCATAACATGAAATCCATGGGTTCTAAAATCAAAATCCTAGCCCGAGCCAAGTGAGTCTTAGTCACTTAATTCTTGACACATTACAATGGAGTATCATGATCATTCAATTCTTGGCACATTGGCACATTACAATGGACTATCACATCCTTTTAACGCTTTAATAACATACAATCCACTAGTAAAATCACCAAAACCATGTGACCAAAACCACTATTATTCACGTAACAATATAATTCTAGAATATGAATTTACATTTTTCATTGATGTTAGTGGCATTCCAAACCTTCAATGCATGTACTCTCTTCTTAAGCATGAATGCACCCAAGTTACTTTGTTACATTGGTAGGCTTCAAATACTTACATTAAAGCTACTCGAGAAAGTATGATATTGGATGAATGACATGGTGTCATCAATTCCATACGTGAAGGCTTGACATGATAGAATATGGGAAGAAAACATTTTCGACAATAAGGAATTTATCGAGACTCTCAAGAGTGCCTTGAGCATTTGGTCAACCAAGGAAAACCCCCCCAAAAAAACTTTTTGCTAAATTTCTTGATGAGCGAATATGTTTTGGTAGAAAAGGTGCTTTACAGAAGAGTTAGAAAACCCATTAGAGAACCCACTAGAGAGTGTTTTCATTTCGTTAAGGTTTATTCAAGGATAATAATTGTGCTTATATTGACACCTCTTATTAGTCATTGCCATAGGCATAGAGGGACTATAACAATCGATAATTCGTTGACCTAGTATTAATTTGTCTGTTGACCACAAATATTTGTAGAATATCTAATGTTGGAACTAGGGAACAAAAAACATTTCTTTTTATATCATAAAAAATACCATGTATGTCATAATCTCATTGGATAACAAATTGGAGGTCTTATTGTCGACTTTGCTATTCTCAATGTTTTATATGTAAGCATATCCAAACTTTTTGATAGTATACCTTTTTTTTAAATCGTATATTTTTTTATGCATTTCTTGAAGCTGAATTAATGCTAGCATTAGTTTGAATGTTTTTCTTAGCATTTTCTGCTAGCGAAATTTATCTCAATGTTTGATATGTCAGTGTATCTAAGGTTTGTCTATTTTTTATTATTATTAAGTAGTGTCTCAGAGCCTTAAATGTTTACTTAACATGTATATTATGGAACATACTCGACATGAAAAATAAAAATAAATTTGAATAATTAATTGAATAAAATTTAACAAAACATTATCACATATTAATAATGAATACTATATTTAATATTAATATTACACTACAGATATCATAAATTTAATTTATAGTTTATGAATGAAAGTAAATGGGTGGGTTGCAAGTTGCAATACATGTGGTATCCATGCATAATTTAGTATTCTCGAATTAGTTTTATTTGAAATTTATTAAAAGGTTCGTGGGTTCACATTTTCCATTTTCTATTTTTCCATTGATATTCTATAAATTTACTCAGTCCCATGTATATGACAGAAGTGTTGGGTGCAAAATGTATATCATGGAACATGCCGGACATGAAACATGTGAACCGGCAATTGTTGGGTGAAAAATGTATATGGAGGAAGTGTCGGGTGCAAAAAGTATACCACTGAACAAGATAATAATAATAAATTTCACCTTTATTATCATAAACAAAATGAAAATTCCAAAATTACATTTAAAAACGTATAAGTATATGATGGAATTGTTGGGTGCAAAATGTATATGACGGATTATCATAAACAAAATCAAAATTCCAAAATTCTAAATTTACATTTAAAAACGTTAAAAATAATATTGAATAAAATTGACCAAAATTCTAAATTTACATTTAAAAACATTAAAAATAATATTGAATAAAATTTAAATAATTGTTTATACTTGTTGGGTGCAAAATGTATATGGAGGAAGTGTTGGATGCAAAAAGTATATCACAGAACATGTTGAACATGAAAAATGAAAAATTAAAATAAATTTCACCTTTATTATCATAAACAAAATCAAAATTCTAAATTTACATTTAAAAGCGTATAAGTATATGACGGAATTTTTGGGTGCAAAATGTATATGATGGAAATGTTGAGTGCAAAACGTATATCACAGAACATGTTGGACATGAAAAATGAAACATGTGAACCCGCAACTAGCCAACCCGTAACTCCGTAATTGTTGGGTGCAAAATGTATATGGCGGAAGTGTTGGGTGCAAAAAACATATCACGGAACATGCTCGACATGAAAAATGAAAAATGAAAAATGAAAATAAATTTCATTTTTATTATCATAAACAAAATAAAAATTCCAAAATTTCAAATTTACATTTAAAAACATATAAGTTTATGACGGAATTGTTAGGTGCAAAATGTATATGATGGAAGTGTTGGGTGCAAAATGTATATCATGGAACATGCTGGACATGAAAAATGAAACATGTGAACCCACCACTTCGCCAACCTGCAACTCCGTAATTGTTGGGTGCAAAATGTATATGGAGGAAGTGTTGGATGCAAAAAAAATATCACTGAACACTAAAAATGAAAAATGAAAATAAATTTCACTTTTATTATCATAAACAAAATCAAAATTCCAAAATTCTAAATTTACATTTAAAAACGTTAAAAATAATATTAAATAAAATTTAAATAATTGTTTATACTTGTTGGGTGCAAAATGTATATGACGGAAGTATTGGGTGTAAAAAGTATATCACGGAACAAGGTGGACATGAAAAATGAAAAATTAAAATAAATTTCACCTTTATTATCATAAACAAAATCAAAATTTCAAAATTCCATATTTACATTTAAAAACGTGTAAGTATATGATAGAATTATTGGGGGCAAAATGTATATGGGGTAAGTGTTGGTTGCAAAATGTATATCACATAACATGTTGTACATAAAAAATGAAACATGTGAACCCGCGACTTCGCCAACCCGGGGTTCAAAATGCATATGGCGGAAGTGTTGGGAGCAAAAAATATATCATGGAACAAGATGGACATGAAAAATGAAAAATTAAACTAAATTTCACATTTATTATCATAAACAAAATCAAAATTCCAAATTTACATTTAAAAACCTCAAAAATAATATTGAATAAAATTTAAATAATTGTTTATACTTGTTGGGTGCAAAATGTATATGGCAGAAGTGTTGGGTGCAAAAATTATATCACAAAACAGACTGTACATGAAAAATGAAAAATGAAAATAAATTTCACCTTTATTATCATAAACATAATCAAAATTCTAAAATTCCAAATTTACATTTAAAAATATATAAGTATATGATAGAATTGTTTGGTGCAAAATGTATATGATGGAAGTGTTAGGTGCAAAATGTATATCATGGAACATGCTGCACATAAAAAAATGAAACATGTGAACCGACCACTCTGCCAACCCGACTCGCCACTTTGTAATTGTTGGGTGCAAAATGTATATGGCTGAAGTGTTGGTGCAAAAAGTATATCACGGAACAAGTTGGACATGAAAAATGAAAAATGAAAATAAATTTCACCTTTATTATCATAAACAAAATAAAAATTCCAAAATTCCAAATTTACATTTAAAAATTTATAAGTATATGACTGAATTGTTGGGTGCAAAATGTATATGACAGAAGTGTTGGGTGCAAAATGTATATCACAGAACATGCTCGACATGAAAAATGAAACATGTGATGGGTGCAAAAAGTATATCACGGAACAAGCTCGACATGAAAAATAAAAAATAAAAATAAATTTCACCTTTATTATCATAAACAAAATGAAAATTCCAAAATTACATTTTAAAATGTATAAGTATATGATGGAATTGTTGGGTGCAAAATGTATATGTCGGATTATCATAAACAAAAACAAAATTTCAAATTTTAAATTTACATTTAAAAACGTTAAAAATAATATTGAATAAAATTGACCAAAATTCTAAATTTACATTTAAAAACATTAAAAATAATATTGAATAAAATTTAAATAATTGTTTATACTTGTTGGGTGCAAAATGTATATGGAGGAAGTGTTGGGTGCAAAAAGTATATAACAGAACATGCTGAACATGAAAAATGAAAAATGAAAATAAATTTCACCTTTATTATCATAAACAAAATCAAAATTTTAAATTTACATTTAAAAGCGTATAAGTATATGACGGAATTGTTGGGTGCAAAATGTATATGATGGAAATGTTGAGTGCAAAACGTATATCACAGAACATGTTGGACATGAATAATGAAACATGTGAACCCGTAACTCCGTAATTGTTGGGTGCAAAATGTATATGGCGGAAGTGTTGGGTGCAAAAAGTATATCACGGAACATGCTCGACATGAAAAATGAAAAATGAAAATAAATTTCATCTTTATTATCATAAACACAATAAAAATTCCAAAATTTCAAATTTACGTTTAAAAACATATAAGTTTATGACGGAATTGTTGGGTGCAAAATGTATATGGCGGAAGTGTTGGATGCAAAAAAAATATCACTGAACACTAAAAATGAAAAATGAAAATAAATTTCACTTTTATTATCATAAACAAAATCAAAATTCCAAAATTCTAAATTTACATTTAAAAACGTTAAAAATAATATTGAATAAAATTTAAATAATTGTTTATACTTGTTTGGTGCAAAATGTATATGACGGAAGTGTTGGGTGTAAAAAGTATATCACGGAACAAGGTGGACATAAAAAATGAAAAATTAAAATAAATTTCACCTTTATTATCATAAACAAAATCAAAATTTCAAAATTCCATATTTACATTTAAAAACGTATAAGTATATGACAGAATTATTGGGTGCAAAATGTATATGGAGTAAGTGTTGGTTCCAAAATGTATATCACATAACATGTTGTACATGAAAAATGAAACATGTGAACCCGCAACCTTGCCAACCCGGGGTTCAAAATGCATATGGCGGAAGTGTTGGGAGCAAAAAATATATCATGGAACAAGATGGACATGAAAAATGAAAAATTAAACTAAATTTCACATTTATTATCATAAACAAAATCACAATTCCAAATTTACATTTAAAAACCTTAAAAATAATATTGAATAAAATTTAAATAATTGTTTATACTTGTTGGGTGCAAAATGTATATGGCAGAAGTGTTGGGTGCAAAAAGTATATCACGAAACAGACTATACATGAAAAATGAAAAATTAAAATAAATTTCACCTTTATTATCATAAACATAATCAAAATTCCAAAATTCCAAATTTACATTTAAAAATATATAAGTATATGACAGAATTGTTTGGTGCAAAATGTATATGATGGAAGTGTTAGGTGCAAAATGTATATCATGGAACATGCTGCACATAAAAAATGAAACATGTGAACCAACCACTCTGCCAAAATGAAACATGTGAACCAACCACTCTGCCAACCCGACTCGCCACTTTGTAATTGTTGGGAGCAAAATGTATATGGCTGAAGTGTTGGGTGCAAAAATTATATCACGGAACAAGCTAGACATGAAAAATGAAAAATTAAAATAAATTTCACCTTTATTATCATAAACAAAATAAAAATTCCAAAATTCCAAATTTACATTTAAAAATGTATAAGTATATGGCTGAATTGTTGGGTGCAAAATGTATATGACGGAAGTGTTGGGTGAAAAATGTATATCATGGAACATGCTGGACATGAAAAATGAAACATGTGAACCCACGACTCTGTGAACCCACTCCGTAATTGTTGGGTGCAAAATGTATATGGTGGAAGTGTTGGGTGCAAAAAGTATATCACGGAACAAGATGAACATGAAAAATGAAAAATGAAAATAAATTTCACCTTTATTATCATAAACAAAATCAAAATTCCAAATTTACATTTAAAAAAGTTAAAAATAAAATTGAATAAAATTTAAATAATTATTTATACTTGTTGGGTGAAAAATGTATATGGCGGAAGTGTTGGGTGCAAAAAGTATATCACAGAACAAGTTTGACATGAAAAATGAAAAATTAAAATAAATTTCATCTTTATTATCATAAACAAAATCAAAATTCCAAAATTCCAAATTTACATTTAAAAAGGTATAAGTATATGAAGGAATTGTTGGGTGCAAAATGTATATGATGGAAGTGTTGGGTGCAAAATGTGTATCACTGAACATGATGGACATGAAAAATGAAACATGTGAACCCGCCACTCCGCCAATCCGGACTCTATAATTGTTGGGTGCAAAATGTATATGGCAGAAGTGTTGGGTGCAAAAAATATATCACAGAACGAGCTTGACATGAAAAATGAAAAATTAAAATAAATTTCACCTTTATTATGATAAATAAAATCAAAATTCCAAAATTTCAAATTAAGTATATGATGGAATTGTTGGGTGCAAAATGTATATGAAGGAAGTGTTGGGTGCAAAATGTATATCATGGAACATGTTGGACATGAAAAATGAAACATGTGAACCTGCCACTATAAATTACTATAAATTATTATAAATCTTGGTACAATGTTATGATATTCTATAAATTACTCAGTGTCATGTATATGACCGAATGGTTCGGTGCAAAAATTATATGGCGGAAGTGTCGGGGGCAAAATATATATCAACACTCTCGACATGAAAAATGAAAAATGTGGATCAGCGACTCCGTAATTGTTGGGTTACATGTGTTATGTATTAAATATTTAATGTACTATCAAACTTAGATACTAGGAATCTTCGTTGAAGTACAGACATTAATAATTTTTTAAAAATTTCAAATAAAACTAATTTGGAAATACTAAATTCTACATGGATACCACATGTACTACAACTTGCAACCCACACATTTACAACACTTGTTATATCTTCCACAGTGTTCAATGATTGCTATTAGTTATTCATTGATCGTAAATTTATGATAATTATCAAAGTTTCACATTACTTCATTGATTTTTATATATTTTTAAAAATATTTAAATGATTTTTCTGTATTATCATTAGTCGATCCATTCAACTCTTATTGTAGAGGTGGCCACTAGCTTCTTGGAATTGGAGACATTGTTGGGCAGAGTTCTATTAACATTTAATGCATTTGATAGTGGTTTTCCATACCCGACAATGAAATTTTAATTTCTGCCAGTACATATTCTGGCAAAGGATACATCTGGCAACTGATACATTCAAACTACCCAACTATGGAGTTCTATCAAAGTTTAATGCATTTGATAGTGATTTTCCATACCCTAGGATGGATTTTTAATATCTGTCCGTACACGTTCTGGAAAATGGTACATTCAAAAAGGATAACGAGTTAACGGTTTTATATTATGCATACATCGGGATTAATGGATTTTTAATTTCTGTCCGTATACGTTCTGGAAAATGGTACATTCAAAAATGATAACGAGTTAACGGTTTTATATGATGCATACATCGGGATTAACATCTACAACACCGCTGAGAAGCTATTCGAATTTTCTAGCTCCAGGTTCGTGTAATTTTTCTCTTTACTACATTGCATTTTACCATGACTAATCTGCTTGGCCCTCTAAATTCTTTCTGCACATTCACTTAACAAATGCATAATCTTCCATGATAAGAGATCGGAAAAATATGCAGGTAATGGATTTTCATTTTTATTCCAGACAATGTCTCTAATCCTTTTCAAGATTCAGGAGTAATAGTTTCATGGCGGTTGATTGAAGATAGGTTTACTCCATTCTTTTTCTAATAATTGGCCATAAGAGAAGCAGCCTTACGTAATATTCCAACCGTTTCTCTCTAAATTCACCAATGAAACATGTGGATATTGGGATACCTGCCAACAACAAGGGAAAACATAACATTGGTTGCCTGTTTTGGATGCTAGCAAAATGGTTTTGCAGATGCAAGCAACCATCCTTTCCGGTCATAAATGGGACATCATGGTAAGTTTTTGTGGTTATAATTTCATTTTCAATATTAAATAATTTGTACATATGGATTTTATAGCATGTTTTGTTAAGTCAATTTAGATCACAATTGTACATTATATTTGTAACTTGGCTTGTTGTAGGTTCATTTGTTCTTCTATAGAGAGAATAAGGAAGCTAAGTAGAAATAAGATGAAAAGGCCCCGGTTGTTGAATATACTGCTGACTATACGGCACCTGCCCTCACCCTTCCAGGAGATCAATGGGGGTGCTAGTGTTCCAGATGCACAATCGGGGTCCCTGAACTTAGTGCAATCCCTGTTGTGCCTGCATTGGTCGTGTCTGATTGGCCAAGTGCTGTAGGTGAGTGTTTCTTCTCCCCTATACGACATTCTCTGCATGTATGAGTAGTTCCAGGTTGGAGTAGAACAATCTGGCATGCGACTCTGTGGACTTGATGCAGTGCACTCTCCAAATTTGTGAACAGAGAAGTAGATGGTGGGATTACAAATCTCCACATGGCTTCCCTGAATGGGCATTTTGACTGTGTACAATTGCTACTTGTTCAGAATGCAAATGTGTCAGCTGTCACATTTCATTTTAAGTCTGCTGATCTTTTCATTTCAAAGTTGTTGAAACCCTAATATAATCAGAGCCTTCTAATGTGAGTCATATTAATGGATTCACATGTTTTTTAGGAGCTGGAAGCACTCTACCTTATGCAGCGCGTGGAGGAAACATACAGTGTTATGTGTTTTATAACTTTTTATTGCAAAAATATAGTCCCTTTTTCTTAACCTTTTGGTGATTAGAGTTCATGAGTTATCTGGAAGCGTTCCTATTGGACTGATAGAACCATCATGCTTTTGTGTCCTTTTAGATCTTGCTGGCTCGGGGTGCTGGTAGAACCAATCTGAATTGTAACATGTATATTGAATTCAGAACCCAATAGTTCAACTTATAAATTGATCAACTATTTTATATAGCTTTGATAAGTGGAAATGGTCATTTGGTAGCGTGATTGTTTATGTTACACCAACATAGATTTGATTTTCTTCTCTTGCAGGTGGATACCGGTTGAGGTAGCTAGAGTAGGGGGCATCATTGGCTTGATCCACTATTAAGACCTGACTCAGATTTAGCTTTACCAATGTATGCTCCATCAAGCTTTCTTTCACTTCCTCTTATGAGTATACTTAATATTGCCAACCTCCAGGTATCCTCTAGAACTTCTATGGCCAAGATTGAAAATGATTAGTTATGATGACAACGACATTTTATATCTTTTTCTTCATATCTAAAAATACTTTTACACATTTTGAGTTTGTCAAAGAGATGTTATTAGAGTCCTAACATTATTGCATGACTCGGAAATGGTCTTAGATTGCTAATATTGTAACCTTGTATTCGCAATTTAGATGATCTTCATCACCATCATTGAACATATCTTAAACATTGCAGATAAAAAAATAATGATTCCAGGAGACCATCCTATACTGGTATTGCAGAAACCTCCGATTTCTCTCGATTTTTTCAGGTTGCTGAGTTTTTCTGATTTTTTTCCAATTTTTCTGATTTGCGGAGTTGATGATCACTTTTTTTTTTTTTTTTTTTAATATATGCTCAGTTTTGGAACACTGGAATTAATAGTTAGAGATCATGGTAAATGATGAAGGTTACTATTACATTTTCTTGGTCAATAAAACCCTTTGGCTAGTAGAGTGTATAACTCCCTACGAGATATAGTCATTACTGAGAAATTGTGAAGCACAGAGAAATGCAGAGAGAAAAGAATAGTATATTCAAATGTATGAAGAAGTACAGAACTCAGAAGATCACACTTACAATGTAAGATGGTTGAGCTATATATGCTCAAGCAAGACAAAAATAGAAAGTACAATTG
>SNQJ01S0031044.1:75793-90198 GCA_010110895.2 Picea sitchensis | reverse complement strand
TGGTGAGTGTCATTTCAATATTTGAGGCATTTGAGTTTGTTGCATTTTAAACTGCTTTTGATTATGTAATGTCTACTTGGACATTATGCTCTTTGCCATGTTTCACTTTGGTGGTTGACATTGCGCCCTAGTAAGTGGGTCACCCTTGGGGATAGGTTTGCTACTGGGAGGTCCTATTGATGAGTCATTGTGCCATTCCCGACCATACTTGTCACTTCCCACACTTCATCCCCTCATCTCCTTACCTTTTGGGATTTTCGGGTGTACTGACCCAAGAAGGGATTTTCACTCATTTCATGGGAAGAAGGGGTTGAAGGCCCAAAGGCTTGTAACTGGAAAAAGATCAAATTCAATCATGAACCTTTTAGATGCTCACCCAAGGCTCCCGAGGACAATAAAATGTCTCTCGTAAGAAACTGATGGGACTCGTGAAAAATAACTAATACAAATGCCAACTAAGGTGGATCATGTGTGGGCACTATTTTTCATGCTTAGGTAGAAGCCCCACACATGTTTCCAACTTGGGGAAGCATGATGTGACCAGGGTAGAGTCAAGGTGGACACTGTTTTTCATGCTTAGGTAGAAGCCCCACCTTGGCTTCAACCAGGAAACATCTTAAAATAATAAAAGGCAATAAATGGGCTTGGAAAAAGATTGCATTGAAAACAAAGGTGCAACACACCCTCTACAAAGTCACCCATAAATGAGACACTACAATCCCTTGTATGTCATGAGCCCCATGCCCAAGAGTCTCACCCCCGTCCATGTCACTTCATCCACATGACTGAGAGAAAGGTCCGCTTGGGAAACACTCCTAAACTTGAGGTACGATTCACCTAATAGGTCACTTTGTCAACCCTCCCATACCTAAACTAGGCAAATTTCATAGGGTCTTTGAGCACTTGTTTATTTTGGTGAGGTAGTTTGGATGTACATGCTTATATGGCTATTTTATTGATTTGATTTACTCATCATGATGCATTTAAATTGATATCCTTGGAGGGCGTATTCATTGTCTTTGCAGGACCTAGTTGGTGGACAGTTTTGGAAGAACAAGCCTAGCTTAGGCTTCCTTGGGGTTTGAAGCCTATAGGTTGGGTACCAGGGCCCACATGTCGGATGGCGACGATTTCCTTTGGAGGCCTAAGATGACACCATGGAAGACCTAACCCAACCTCTTACTATCCCAACGACTTACTCTTGGGGCCAAAACGCCATACAAAGAGGCATTGATGTCACCTAGGGTTGAGGTTGTGGTGGTAGAGTTGCTACTCATTGACAATTGGAACAATTTGGTGGGAGATGACTTGAGGAGGATATAGCACATGAGAAGGAGGCTCTAGAATCCCCAACGAACTCAACCTTCTACTCCAATGACTTGCTCAAAGGGTCAAGACATCACCCTTAGAGGGATGCCATCACCTTAGAGTTTCTATTGTGCAATTTTTAAATTTAAATTTAAATTTTAAATTGTGAAGGAGAAAAGTAAGGGTTGTTGTCCCCTTACTTTGTGGTTTACCCTAAGTTTTGTGGAAAAAATCTTATTAGAGGTTTTTGTATAAATAGAGATCATTTTTATCTCATTTGATCATAACTCTCTCATTGTGGTAGTGCACACCTCTTGGAGGTCTTTTCTCTTTCTTATGAATCGTTTTTTCTTGGTGAACTAGGGTTTTATCTTGCATCTCTTTTAAAATTGGTAAGGAAAATATGCAATTGTCAGTTCTTCTTAATTATATCATAATTGTTATTGGTTGAAACCCTAGGAGGAGTATAAGTACATACACTCTCCATTAAGATCCATCTCATTTGCTAGTTGACAAGTCATTTATTGCAAGGGTTCTAGGAGTACAAGGGTATACACCCTCTTAGATTTACCCAAGTTTGATTTGCATGCCCTAGGGAGTAAGAGGGTTTACACCCCTATAGATATTGTGGATCTAACTCTTACAATCCAAACTTCATTTACCCAATTTTTTGAAGGCACTAAATCTGAAGTTTGCATTGGAGAAATAAAATTACTTGCATTGGGTAACATGATTTTACGAGATTTTCAAGTTGTTCAAAGTGCAATCAATTCTATATGCTATTGGCTTGCTTATGCCCCTAGGGCGTCATAGTTTTCCAAGTAACTTTTATTGTTGTTATAAATTAAATCTACAGGCATTAGGGATGCAACAAACACATCACAACTTTTGATTTTACTCTCTTATCAACCATAAGAATTTGCTAAGAGTTTACCAACATAATCTACTAGTACTAGCGCATCTTTTGGGTGGATTCTTTGCAAGTTTTGGTGGTCGTATTTTATTCCATAACAACTTGTTTGATACAGCCATAATTCTGCAAATACTTCTCTACAATACTTATCTATAACAACCTTACATTGATGATAAAGTCTGTGCTTTCATACTTGAGTTAGACTAGTACTTCCTAGCTTTTCTCTTGCACCATTTGTTAGAATTTTGGCATCTTGTTTAACAACTCTAAAAATAATTTGTCCGATGTTATATATCTTTGTTGATTACTACAAATAGGGACAACAAGCTTAAATTTCTTCTCCACTTAACATATAACGTGTATACTTGGATTTTCTTATGTCTCATGAAGGTACTATCATCGTCCGCAAGTACTTAAACTTTTTGGAAACCATTTGACCACTACCGAGACTCACTCTCAAGCTCTCTTCCATTTATAAACTTTACCTATAGGGGAATCCAGTCATAAGTATCACTTTCCATCTCATTTCCCCCTGGGGTCACCTGGGATTCCCACCTTGAGGTGATATCTTCACCTCTAAAGTGACGGGAGTACATATCTAAGGTGACATTAGGTAGGTATTCACCTAGTTGTCGTCATATTGTGGTTTGGGTCAGGGTTTGTCCAACCTACAATTTGTGTGATAAAATTTTGGTGACATTTCCAAGGAGGATTTTGAATCCTCTTTCGTTCCCTAACGACACTTTGGCAAGCTACTATCCCAAATCCTTTACCCCTAGCTTTCCTGGGGACTCTACTTCAAGGATGTTCTGTTTCCACCCTTGATGAGATCTTCTTGAAGCTCATCTGGAGACTCCACCTTCCCAGAATCTGTCTTCCATTAAGACTTTTCCCATGAGGAGATTCAAACCTTCTAAGGTCTACCGAAGAAGCCCTCCTCTCAAGTCTCCTTTTGTCAAAACCCTTTTCCAAGGTACCCTTCCCCTTGCTCCAATGGTTCACCCTTTGGAAAAATATCTCTACAATCCCTTGAACATGGCCACCATTCTCAGATACCCCAATACCATGCCAAAAGAGTCTCATAAATGGTTGCCAAAGTTTCTAGGAAATAATGTGGTCATCGTTGATGATCATCTCTATTCCATGGGCTGGGACATGGAAAATGTTGAAGTGGAACATGAGGATGTGGCAATGAAGTTACTAGCATCATCATTAATCGAAGATGCTCAGAGGTGGTTCAAATGCTTACCTGACAATCACATAACATCTTATGAAGACTTTGCCAAATTATTCAAGAACGGATGGAAAACTAAGAAAGACAACAAAATGCTTGTAGCACAGTTTAATCAGATAAAGAAGAAGGATAATCAAACAGTAAGTGAATTTGACAATAGGTTTGGCGGATTGTATAGTCAAATCTCGACAGATCTACGTCCTACAGCTACAACTATTTGTCTCCTTTACATGAATGCTTTCGATGGGAATTTTCGTTCATCTTGAAGGACGAGAATCCCACCACCTTGGTGCAGGACAAATAATATAGTGCATAAATTGAAGAGAATATTCTTGACTCAAAGGTTTATCCTTTTCAATATCCTCGTGCCAAGGTAGAGACAAAGACTAAGGCTTCCAGTAGTAGTGCTCCTGATTCAATTTCCGCCTTGACTCAAAAGATAGATAAGATAAGTACTCAGTTTGTCCAGGCACATAATCAAATCATGGGTCGGTTAATTACTATGGAAAGAAAACAATCTAACTCCAGACCTTAGTTTTCTAGACAATAGAGAGATTCCACAAGTTTGAAACCAAGGCCTCAAAAAGAGGCAAAGGCCCTCGATACATTGAACCTAGTTGCAATGGTCAACACAGAGTAGACACCGTGGTGTTCTCCATGCGAGGAACCTCATGGAGAAGATGAATGTCCCTCCCTGATAAGATGAAGACTCTCCCGACAGTATGAACTTCATGGATATGATATGTAACTTCCAAGAAGAAGAGGTCACACAGGAACATATTGACGAGGCCAGAAGAAGGGGGAAAGAGAGGGAGGACTCCGAGTGTTAAATTAGTTGACTGATGATCAGAGAAAGGAATTGAGGAAGAGAGGATTTTTGACATACACTATAAGAAATAAAGCTTTAGTTCCTTTGCAACAACCTTTCGCTCCCCCTCAGCAAGAAGCAACCGCTCTTCCTCCATCTACAGAGAAGGTGGTCCCACCACTTCCACCTCCATTACATGAGTGTCTTCCAAATCCAAATCCAACAGAAGATGAGATTCAATTGAACATAGACGTTGCAACCATGTTTGGGAAGTTGAATACAACGGTTCTTGTGACAAAAATGTGCAAAATTCCTTCTGTGAGGATGGAAATATTGAAGTTATTATAGGTACCAACCGAGAGGGAGGAACCTCCAATTATTTTGAACACCATGTATCTTGATTGACAAAGGGACAATAACCCTCCTTTCTATCTTTCCTTAGGCATGAATGGTCTCCGCCTAAACAATTGTATGTTGGATTTCGGGGCCTCAACAAACATCATGTCTTTGAAGGTAATGGAACAAATTGGATTTAAGATGACCTGACCATATGGAAATGTGTGTGGCATTGATTCTAAGAGGTTCAAGGTTTATGGACTATGTGAGAACATTGAGGTCTTCCTGATTGATTTTCCACATATCGGCCTCCTTATGAACATAGTAGTGATTGATGTTTCAGATGCTTGGGGGATTCTCTTATCGAGGATCTGGTCTGCTGCTCTTGGAGGTTTTCTTAGCATGGATCTTACCCCTGCACAAATTCCCATGGGGTATGGAACCTTTGAGGTATTATATAGTTGAGAGAGGGTCGACAAACATGTGATTTACCCCAACGGTCCTAATTACACGAGTGAGTGTGAGTTCGATGAGGCTCCAAACACCATTGAGTATGATCCGCGAGAATTACATTTGAAGTTATTATAGGTACCAACCGAGAGGGAGGACCCTCCAATTATTTTGAACACCATGTATCTTGATCGACAAAGGGACAATAACCCTCCTTTCTATCTTTCCTTAGGCATGAATGGTCTCCGCCTAAACAATTGTATGTTGGATTATGGGGCCTCATCAAACATCATGTCTTTGAAGGTAATGGAACAAATTGGATTTAAGATGACCTGACCATATGGAAATGTGTGTGGAATTGATTCTAAGAGGTTCAAGGTTTATGGACTATGTGAGAACATTGAGGTCTTTCTGATTGATTTTTCGCATATTGGCCTCCTTATGAACATAGTAGTGATTGATGTTTCAAATGCTTGGGGGATTCTCTTGTCGAGGATCTGGTCTGCTGCTCTTGGAGGTTTTCTTAGCATGGATCTTACCCCTGCACAAATTCCCATGGGGTATGGCACCTTTGAGGTATTATATAGTCGAGAGAGGGCCAACAAACATGTGATTGACCCCAACGGTCCTAATTACACGAGTGAGTGTGAGTTCGATGAGGCTCCAAACACCATTGAGTATGATCCACGAGAATTACCTTTGAAGTTATTATAGGTACCAACCGAGAGGGAGGACCCTCCAATTATTTTGAACACCATGTATCTTGATCGACAAAGGGACAATAACCCTCCTTTCTATCTTTCCTTAGGCATGAATGGTCTCCGCATAAAAAATTGTATGTTGGATTCTGGGGCCTCAACAAACATCATGTCTTTGAAGGTAATGGAACAAATTGGATTTAAGATGACCTGACCATATGGAAATGTGTGTGGCATTGATTCTAAGAGGTTCAAGGTTTATGGACTATTTGAGAACATTGAGGTCTTTCTGATTGATTTTCCGCATATCGACCTCCTTATGAACATAGTAGTGATTGATGTTTCAGATGCTTGGGGGATTCTCTTATCGAGGATCTGGTCTGCTGCTCTTGGAGGTTTTCTTAGCATGGATCTTACCCCTGCACAAATTCCCATGGGGTATGGCACCTTTGAGGTATTATATAGTCGAGAGAGGGCCGACAAACATGTGATTGACCCCAACGGTCCTAATTACACGAGTGAGTGTGAGTTCGATGAGGCTCCAAACACCATTGAGTATGATCCGCGAGAATTACCTTGCATGCAGGAGGATTGCATAGATACACTGCTCCCAAGGATAAACAAGTACAAAGAAAATCTTGTGAAGTTCCAAGGGAAAGAGCCAGGGACCATCCATATATTGAAGAAAGAAGATAAAGAAATAAAAGAACGTGAGGAAGCCATCAGAAACGTAGTCAACACATAACCTTCTTCCTATCCTTACATTGAGAATATACCTTACATAAACTACAATGAAGGAAGTTTTGTGTTCATGTGGGACAAGAAAAATATCAAACCTAAATATGACCAAAAGGATGACAACATTTAGCTTTGTCCTTACATCATCAAGGAGAAGTACAAAAAAGAGAAGTATTACTTAACAACTTTGGATGGGAGAAAGATGTCATTACCAGTGGATGGGTCTCTTCTTCGGTCCTACGTTCAGGGCACTTGACTTCTTCAGGGCCCAATCCCCAAGTAAGTAGGTAGGTCATCTTTATTTCCTTGCATTTTCATATTGATTGCTCATGATAGTCTAGCTACATTTCATATTTCATTTTGGTCTGCTTGCATATTTATTTCATCATATTGTACACTTAGTTTATAAATTAAAAAAAAAAATGCTATTTTTTTTTCTAGATTAGTTGTCAATTTTGGATTTTGATATATATGGACAAAGGGTGATAGAACCACCCTGGATTTTACAGTTTTATGTTTCATTGTAGGCATAGGTCGACCAAGAGATGTTGCGGTTCTCATGCACTCTACGACAAGTACATGTCTCCAAGTAGGAGCCAAATCCAACTCCTAGGGATAACTAAGGAGATGATGTCTCGAGGCCCTCAGGTTGCAGATATGGAGTACCGAGAGACAGCTTGATCAACAATGTCCACTTGCACAAACAGAGGTCCACCTCGCCACCATAATTCCAGGTTTATGACGACGATATCCACCACATCAGTTGGCTTCTTGAGGACATTGGATCTTGCTCCATGAGTTACAAGTCAAGTATTATGGTAAGTGTCATTTTAATATTTGAGGTATTTGAGTTTGATGCATTTTAAACTACTTTTGATTATGTAAGGTTTGCTTGGACATTATGCTATTTTCCTTGTTTCACTTTGGTGGTTGACATTGTGCCCTAGTAAGTGGGTCACCCTTGGGGATAGGTTTGCTATTGGGAGATCCTATTTACAATTCATCCTTCCATTCTTGACCATACTTATCACTTCCCAAACTTAATCCCCTCATCTCCTTAGCTTTTGGGATTTTCGGGTGTACTGACCCAAGAAGGGTTTGTCCCTCATTTCATGGGAAGAAGGGGTTGAAGGCCAAGAGGCTTGTAATTGGAAAAAAGATAAAATCCAATCATGAACCTTGTATATGCTCGCCCAGGGATACTGAGGACAATGAAATGTCTCTCGTAAGAAACTGATGGGACCCGTGAAAAATAACTAATACAAATTCCAACTAAGGTGGAGCATGTGTGGGCACTATTTTTCATGCTTAGGTAGAAGTCCCACGCATGTTTTCGACTTGGGGAAGCATGGTGTGACCACAGGTGAGTCAAGGTTGGCATTGTTTTTCATGCTTAGGTAGAAGCCCCACCTTGGCTTCAACCTAGAAAAATCTTAAAAGAATAAAAGGCAATAAATGGGCTTGGAAAAAGGTTACATTGAAAACAAAGGTGCAACACACCCTCTACAAAGGAACCCATAAATGAGACACTACAATCCATTGTATGTCATGAACCCCATTTCGAAGAATCTTGCCCCCATCCATGCCACTTCATCCACATGACTTAAAGAAAGGTTCGCTTTGGAAACACTCCTAAACTTGAGGTACGATTCACCCAATAGGTTGCTTTGTCAACACTCCCATACCTAAATTAGGCAAATTGCATAGGGTATTTGAGCACTTGTTTATTTTGATGAGGTAGTTTGGATGTACATGCTTAGATGGCTCTTTTATTGATTTGATTTACTCATCATGATGCAGTTGACTTCAGATCCTTGGAGGGCATATTCATTGTCTTTGCAGGACCTAGTTGGTGGACAGATTTGGAAGAACAAGCCTAGCTTGGGCTTCCTTCGAGCTTTAAGCCCACATGTTGGGTACCAGGGCCCACATGTTGGATGATGAATATTTCCTTTGGAGGCATGAGATGACACTATGAAAGACCTAACCCAACCTCTTACTATCCCAACGAATTACTCTTGGGGTCAAAATGCCATACAAAGAGGGATTGACGTCACCTAGGGTTGAGGTTGTGGTGGTAGAGTTGCTACTCATTGACACTTATCACAATTTGGTGGGAGATGAATTGAGAACGCTATAATACATGAGAAGGAGACTCTAGAAGCACAAACGACCTCAACCTTCTACTCCAACAACTTTCTCAAGGGGTCAAGACGTCACCCTTAGAGGGATGACATCACCTTAGGGTTTCTATTGTGCAAATTTTAAATTTAAATTAGAATTTTAAATTGTAAAGGGGAAAAGTAAGGGTTGTTGTCCCCTTACTTTGTGGTTTACCCTAAGTTTTGTGGACAAACTCTTATTAGAGGTTTTTGTATAAATAGAGATCATTTTTATCTCATTTGATCATAGCTCTCCCATTGTGAGAAGACTACTTGATCGAAATTTATGCCCTATTTGGGAAATTTAATCTCTCTCCCTCTTGTAAAAATGTCTTATGGTGAATTCACTTGGTGATTTATAGAGCTAAGGCGTTGCACACCTCTTGGAGGCATTCTCTCTTGCTTATGAATGTTTTTTTCTTGGTGAACTAGGGTTTTATCTTGCATCTCTTTTGAAATTGGTAAAGAAAATATACAATTGTTAGTTCTTATTGCTTATTTCATAATTGCTATTGGTTGAAACCCTAGGATGAGTATAATTACATACACCCTCCATTAAGCTTCATCTCATTTGCTATTTGAAAAGTCATTATTGCAAGGTTTCTAGGAGGAGTACAAGGGTGTACACCCTCCTAGATTTACCTAAGTTTGATTTGCATGCCCTAGGGATTAAGAGGGTTTAAACCCCTAGGGATATTGTGGATATAACTATTACAATCCAAGACTCCATTTACCCAATTTTTTGAAGGCACTAATTTGAAGTTTGCATCGGAGAAATACAATTTCTTGCATTGGGTAATGTGATTTTACGAGATTTTCAAGTTGTTCAAAGTGAAATCAATTATATATGATATTGGATTACTTATTCTTATAGGGCATCATCTACAACCATTAGGGATGCAACAAACACTTCATAACTTTTGATTTTACTCTCTTATCAACAATCATAATTTGCTAAGAGTTTACTATCATTATCTACTAGTCCTAGCACATCTTTTGGGTGGATTCTTTGCAAGTTTTGGTGGATGATTTTTCTGCTGTCACAACTTGTTTGATACAACATTAAGGCCACAAATACATTTATGAAATGATTATATATAAAAACCTTAAGGATGAAAATACATCTATACAATTTGTGCGATAACATGGAAAAACCTAAATTCTAATATTTCAAAGAAATGATTTTAGTAATAAAAATATGGAGGTAGCTAGCAGTGAGAATTTGGTTATTCATGGTTCGATTTGCCACCTTGAAACCAAATAATATATGAAAGGAAGATATGAATACATGGTACAATGACGTACAAGGTGACATATTTTGAGCTCATCCCCTAGTTTTCTTTCCATTATTTTTTCTAGATAAAGCAATAGAAAAATGACTTTTAACATTTTTTTTTTAAATAACTTATGCTAATGGAAGGTTACTATTTACCTAGCGTACAACAAGAATATTCAAAATAACAACCGACTTTGAAAGTGATCTAGATTGGATCATTATACTATTTTTCATCTATCTTGCTACTTTTTGGGTGGCAAAATTGGAGGAATCAACTTGCAGGGCCATTTCGTGGACTAGTCCAAATTTGGAAATTCGGGTCCAAAAATAGTCAAAAATATTCTAGAGCCATTTTGAGGCATCAAACGACCTTTTTTTATCCAAACCTTATTGATATGGAAGATTATATAGACTACACGTTGATGTGTTTCCAACGATGCAAATTGTTCATCAATGAGAGTTTGTATGAGAAAGTTACGCCTTTCGCAAGTTGACCTACCATATTGATCACCATGGTGTGAGTGGATGCCACGTCAGCGTCCATTACTTAGACATGTGGGGCTAGCCATGTAGTGGATTTTATAAGAAAACTATAGAAGTTCCAACACCTTATCACAATTGAAGGTTGAGGAAGTCAAAAACCTATCCCTAGATGGCTATCAGGCTATGTTAAAAACCAGGCCACTAGGAGGAGAAGGGGTTCCATTATTTTACATTGTATATTTTTTCATAGTTGAGAAAAACATATGAGAGTGGTATTATATGAGCATAACAAAGGAGGAAATATTCTTAAGAAGCCATATAGGCCACAAGTCAAAGGAAAATCCACAGAGAGTGCCTCTTTCTTTGTACTTGCATCATTTCTTTACCAGAGAAAAGAGAGCAGAGCAACCTCACCTTCTAGCTGGTTTTTCTCCCGTATTGGATTTCCCAGATCATATCTTGTGTTTATTTGTGGATGGTGTGAATGTGCTTTATTTTTCTCTATTTTTCTACGTTTTATCTATTTTATCAGTAACTAAATATTCTGGAGATCTAAAGGAAATTAACCTTAATAGTAAAGATTTTAGTATTTTATTAGATCTGTTGGGACAAACTATTCTAGTGGAATATCCATGACAATTTATAGATCATATTGGTATCATAGATAGGTTTTTTATTTTGGGTATTTTTGGGAAGTTGTAGGATACAAGAATTGGCTTAAGGAGAAGTCGTAGAAACCCTAGCCATGACGGACGAGTCTGTTCATAATAATCCTCGAGATCCAGCAAAAGAGAGATTTGAGCGGTTGGAAGCAAAAGTTGTCGACATCAGTCGCAATATGAACCTCTGTAACAACCCTAGTTAAATAACTAATTGTCAAAGTTAAATAATTGCTTAAGGTTTATTAAGTTTACTTAGTTAAATAATTAATTGTCCTAATGTATATTAATTAATTAATTATTATTTATTAATAATAATAATAAATTAATTAATTATTGTTTAATGTATATTAATTAATTAATTAATTAACTCATTAAATATTTGGGGAATGAATTAAAATTTAATAAATTTTAATTTATTAAAAGAAAACTTAATGTATTGAAGGATGGTTGGCATTGAATGGAGGGATAAAGTGGTTGGCATTGAATGGAGAGATAAGGGGGGGAGAGGCGGTGAATGGACTGGGGGGAATATGAGGGAGGAAAGACATTCGAGAGGGGTACTTTTCTTTTGGGGCCAGGGAGAATTTCTGGAGATCAGGAGATTGTATTGGAGCATTTTTTTCCAGGGGAGGGATTGGAAAACTGTATTTTCTGGTTTTAGGCTTGAGGAATTTCTTGGATTGTTACAGGGGAGCATCGGTTGCTAGGAGTTTTGGGCTAGGGGGCCAGGAATCTTGGAGCTAGGGAGCCAGATAGGCTCTGTTCCTAGCTGGCTAGGAGGAAAGATTCAGTTTTGGGTAGAGTTTGGCAGTTTCAGCTTCAGCTCGGACAACAAAGTTGGGAAACAAATCACTTGACCAATATTTTGTTCGTTATTATGGCATGCTCATTATCGTATGTTGATTCAATATGTTATTTATGCAGTGTACATTATTCAATATATCATTTATATCATGCTGCCCATTTGGAATTTTGCAAAGCCATAAACTGTAAACTTTTATTTGTTGATGTTATTTTTCTGAATATAGAACTGTAAAAGAAGTTATAAATATCAATGTTATGTATTAATTAATTAATTCAAGGTCTGTTAGATAGGACACTACACATGGTATCAAAGCCAAGTTTAAAAAATTGGACCAGGGCCTACCCACCTACCCACCCACCTTTGAGACCGAAAGTTAGACATGCATAACCAAAATTAAAAAAAACCTTTAAATAGTCCTTATTGAAGCCCGAAGCAGCCAGAAGTAACCCATAATTGACCCTTGTAACCCTTGAATAACCCTGAAAACACTAATAAGAAACATGAAATAGAATAAGATGTAGCAGGAAGGAGTCATGCAGTTCTGTTCCATCCTCACATCTCTGGTTTCAGCCACCAACCACATGTTTACTTGTAAGAACCTTCACCTACAAAGGACAGAGAAAGACATCATAAAAGAAGCATTAGATGGGTCAAAATTTGTAATTATAAAAAAAAAAAAAACAAAGAAACAAACTTAATTTAAAAACAAAAGGTGTCATCCCTTGGACATTAATAAAATTAGCTTAGCTATCTTATCTTTTATCTATATTTACATGGGATAAGAGCACGTGTCAAGCCAACAATGTAGAAACAGAACAACAATCATGTTATGTCAAGGATCTGCCCAAAATTCCATTGAAAGCAACTGAATGAGTGAGTAAAAAAAAAAGGGTTGTTCTTAACATCATGGCAAGAATTGGGAAAAAGAAAAAAAACCGGTACATACTATTTAGTCAAATAGCAAAGCCCGCCAATAGATGAAGTTGCATAGATGATCGAGGTTGAACACTTGTCGTTGAGTTGTTAGAAGAATGTCATGAGAAGAAGGTCATGAGAAGAATATGTTGTGTTANGAATGCTTCCGAACAGGGACAACTTGATGCAAGAACATAACCCTATTGGTACTAGATTTGCACTAAGATTGATGTACGCAAAAATTTGCACGAAGACACTATTAGAGATATGATCTTAGGCAAGCGGAGATGATTGAACGCCTATTTTGGACAATAGACAATAATAACAATAAGTTGTAATCAGAAAGTTACATTTTAAGGAGAGCTATTTTCATGGGACTAATCCCTACTCAGAGGGCGGAGATGAAATGTAACTCTATCAGACAGAGGCAGGGAGAAGCCTACGATTAGAATAAGTAAGAAAACAATCAAGGTTTCTTGCCAACCAACAAAACAAAACACCAGCTTGCACTGCTTACTTAAGTTTAGCCTTGGAAGAGCTCTTCAATGGTTTGGAAATGGGTTTTGCAAGTGAACTGACTTTCTGCATGTCATATTTAAACAGAGAAAAATGAACACACCAAGGCGAGAAACATTGTGGGATAAACATACACTGCTTTTGTTGGATCAATATTGACAGGATTTCCAAGTAAACTCTCTTTGATGAGACCCCAAACTATAAGTAGAGTACCAAACATACTCATTCGCCCTGGCTTCAAGAGGGCTACAAAAGCACCTGCAACTGCAAAGTAGCTACCTGCTAACACCTCAAGATGTTGAAGGTCAATGACTGAAGAAGATAATTGGGCATTAGTTAAATTGTATTGCACTAACAGGCCTTCCCAACTTGGAAATGACAGGTTGATTGCAACGCTATGAACAAATGCACCAGGATAGAGAAGAGCTTTCACTGCAACTATAGGAAATACATCACTGGCAATTAATTGACAAGATGTTACTGCCAAAGGAGTTGTACACAACACACAAAGCCCAGCGCCAAGCACAAAGACCATGAGACCATACTTTGCTCAAGACCAAGCCCACAACCCAGGGACGATCCCACGAGCTATCGATTTAAGCACCAATCTCTAAGTCACATGCCAACACAACAACATACAAGTCAAAGCCACCTAGCAACCAACGCCAGCCCCACACGACCTGCAACCACAAAGAACAAACCAATACGTAAGTCACCAGAGCCAAACACAAGCACAAATCCCTTTCAAAGAAAACGCCAAAGAGAACCTGCAACAAAAACGACACAACAATTAACAAACATAAGAAAATAAGAGATATATACAATCAAGACAACACATAGAACGAGTATGCATATAACACTCGCTAGAGAACCTGTCTTCAAACAATGCACAACATATAACACTCGCTAGTCTTATCCCGCCGCCGAGAGTAGAGGAACTGTCTTCAATTGCAGTAGCGTCGTGAACCAAACCAAACGACCCGACCATTCCTCCACACATGTCCAACGTAATCTGTCGAAGTCAGGATGTCTTGTGCCTGCCAAGGTCGTCAGCATATGCCCGGACCGCAGCCCAGGCGTGTCTTCCTCTGAGTCCCAGGT
>SNQJ01S0031043.1:85117-121803 GCA_010110895.2 Picea sitchensis | reverse complement strand
CATTGTGCTGACCTTTTCTCCACTCACACAGAGTACAATTTGAGCTCTTTAGGCTCTGATACCACTTGATGCAAACCCCCCTTCTCTCCTCGGGGTTGCACGACCTCTCGGTCAAGGATCTTTGAACTACCTGAGCTGGATTAGCTCCTCGAGACCTTGTTGTCCTCACCCTGAATCAAACACATGCCCTTCTCTCACCTTAGGTGCAGGTCATATGGCACCCGTGGGCCCCTTCCTAAGCGCTTTTCAAATTTTCAAATTTCAGGCGCTAGCTCTTTTTTGCTAGCCCTTCTCCACATATGACCCTGGGCTATGACCCGGGGTTAAACCCTGAACGATGCTTCGGACTTCCGTCTCCAACTGTTTTGGTAACAACTGCAATGCTCTTCCTCCTAACCCTGAAACACGAACTCGCCTGGGCAAATCTACAATTCTTGTCTCTCCCACAGCCAACGGCTATTATCCATTCGAACTCCGGCCTTCAGCAGTTCTGAACGTCCCAACTCCTTTTCCCCCGAAGTAACTTTTCCACGAAACTGTGGATCAAGTGCCATGTGTTCACGTGATCAACGGCTAGGATAATTCTTACCTTTTGGCGCTTCAGTGGACTCACGGTCAACGACCCACCTTCCCTCCTTTCTCTCTTTCTCCGAAGTCCGCGATCTGGTGACACGTGTCCCTCCCAAATCGACAGTTTCAATGAGCTTCGCCACTTCGGGTTTTGGGAGTTCATCTCTCTCCACTCTCGCTTTTCCCTGAAGTACTTTTCCCCGAAGTTTGTGGATCTCCGCCATGTATCCTCGCTACAACCAATGACTCGGATCTACTTCATACTTCACGATTTCGCGAAGATTGTTAACTACTTGACGCAATTCCTCTGGATCGCGAACTTCTGAAGGAATTCACAGTTAACCACCATGCGACTTCTCTCAGATCTGATGGTCTGAAATGACTCCGCGTCTCTAGAACGGATCTTGACCGCTCAACTTTCAAATACTTAAAATATCCTCCTTCTTGAAGGATTTCTCCCACCAACTCTTTGGAACTTGTCCTTTCTCTGAACCCTTAACTCTTTAGAGGGTTTTCTTTGACACTTAGTCGAATTTTGGATTTGTGCACGCCTTGCAATAGATCGTCGAACACACTTCTACGAGCAATTTCTCGAACTACTCCTCCTGAGCTTATGAGTCAAAAGACTTCGTCGACGCACTCCTTCCGGACATTTTGCACACTCTGCACACAAAGCTTCGAGTTATATCTTCCGAGCTTGGAGCCGAACTAGGCTCTGTCAACGCACTCCTTGCGGAGGCTCGTGGAAGAGAAACGAGTGAAACTTATCTAATGTTTCACAGACTCATACATTCAACAGTATAACTCATGCATTCATGAAAACACAAAATAACAGAAAAGATTTAAGCAACAAAAACACCACGCATTAGATCAATATCTCTCTGTTATCTTCATTCAAATGTAAATGGCTACAACTATGATAAACAACAACTAAATCACAACACTCTCCTACTAATTTGCAGCAGACTCATTTGGGTGTACAATGCATCTACTTATACAAGAGGGCTCCTAGGGTTCCCTCCAACTATCTATCTTATCGAAGTAAAAGCCTACAACTACTTAAGTCATGTTACAATAAATGTATGTGACAGACAGATAAGGGTGAATGTTCTAGATCTGTGTCAAAATTAATTTAACTAAAGGAAAATCTGATCTCTCCCTATCTTACGCAATCGTTAAGCCTTCAAACATTAAGACTTCTTTGATTTGTCATTCATTCAAAAGATTTCTAAGATATGCTATCTTTTTAAAATTCAAAATTTATTCAAAAAGGCATGCTAGGCGTTGTGCTGTCTTTCCACATGTGCTATGTTGACGATGCTCCTGCATCATATTGACAAAAGTCAGAGGGAACATACAACCTTTGTGAGTCAAACCAAAAGTCAAGACAAACGAGATGCTATGTAACTCTAATGCAAAATTCAGGGGGAACGTACAACCTCTGTGAGCATAGACATTCTAGTGCAAAAGTCAGAGGGAACATACAACCTCTGTGAGCATAGACAGACTAGTGCAAAAGTGAGGCAGATCATACAACCTCTGTGAGCCTAGTCAAGTCTTGTGATCTTTGTGTGTCAAAGCAAAAGTCAAGACAAGTCTTATGAGCTTTGTGTGTCAAAGCAAAAGTCAAGACAAGGAATTGTGGAAAATTCTCCTAGGTCTTCATGATGAGCTATGAGTATTCCTTAGGGACTGGCCACCCCTAAGTGAAATAACTCTAGCAGTTGACCATGGTTAAGGAGAACTAGATAATCACATTCCATGATCCTTATCTGCATAAGAATATGAAACTTCTTGTGATATATTGATCCTATCAACAAGTCAATGATCGTGTGCAATAGAAAGAACTGTGTGAATGTGGATGCTTGAAGAATACCCTCTTTGCTGAGAGGGAGTGTTAAAATGTAAAGCAGCTGCTGAGGATATTCCTCAATCAGCTTCAAGCTGCCCCCTTAAGCTACCCCCTTAAGCTGCCCACTTAAAGTTGCCTGCTTGCCAACTGTCCCTTGCCTTAACCACCCTCCTCTAGCTAAGCTGGCCACCTACTCTAGCTCCTATCCTAAGCTAAGGCAGCCCTAAACTAAAAGGTAATCCTAACCTAAACTCTTTGCTATTTAAAGAGAGGGAGGTGCCCTCCTCATCATTCATTCTTGATATCAGTTTTGTATATCAGTTTGTCTTAAGAGTTCTGTACTCAAGTTTATGAGGGAGCAACTAAGGTTATTCTGAGGGAGCAGCTAAGGATTTTTCTGAAGGAGCAGCTAGCATATTCAAAAGTAGCAGCTAGACTATTTCTGGGTAGCAGGTAGCAGCTGATAATCTATTCTGTAGCAGCCTTCTTTCACTCTCTTCTAAGAGATTTTCTGGACAACATCTAAGAGTCATTCTGGGCAGCAACTGAGACACTCCTGTAGCATCAAACTTACTCTGTTCTGAAGATATTCTAACAGCAACTAAAGGATGTTTTGTACAACAACTAAAGGAACTTTTCTGAGGGAAGAAACATTCAATTCTGGGCAGCACCTTTCACTTATTCTGAGGCAGCCTTAAGAGCAATCCAGAGTCAGCCATTAAAGGGCATATTTGAATCAGCTCAACTACAGTATAAGCTACAGGTTTGAGGGCAGTTTTGTAATAGAGACTTAGTGCTATTGCCTTGTAAATTTATTTTACTTGATTGACTGATCAATATATCACAGAAGTTTGTTGGGTTTTTTTTCCCTTCAGGGTTTCCCAGGATAAATATTTGTGTCTCTGTGAATGAGTGATCTTCCTATGATTCTTATGTTTCTGTTTATCATTTAAAGAGGCAAAGAACATTATTGTTATCTTCTATCTCTGTTTATGCTTGAAAATTAATAGAATTGATGGTGGTGGGTGATTCAAAAGTCATCCTCAACTGGTTTGATGGAAAATCCAATTTGAATGTATTATCTTTACAACTTTGGAAGAGAAAGATATTGGAGCTCAAGCATGCCTTTAGTTGGATATATTTCTTTCATGTCCACAAAATTTTCAACTTTATGGTGGATTCACTTTCAAAGTTAGCACTGGATAAACAGATTGGTTGGATGTTCTTTGATGAAATCATTGAAAATTCAGTCATAAATTATGGATATTTCTACATTTTCTGATTGCCTAGAGATACACTCTTACTTTCTGGTTGGAAGTTTTGGTTGACAGTTCTTTCTGTTCTGTACTTTTGCAGTCACTGTAGTATTTGTGAATAGATTATGTTAGATGAGGATAAGACTTCTTAATATAAGTCTTGTGGAGGTGATGTTTTATGATATTTTATGATAGGAAGTTGCTATTTTGAAAGTAGCAGTTATGGCCCATGACCCTAGAAGTCATATTTTGTATTAGAAAGTTTATTTTGATTCTACTGAATAGCATGGAAACTGTTTTTTCCTCTTGAAAAAAGGAAGAAGGAAAATGGTGGAGTCTGCTGCTCAAGTGGCCCTTCCAAATTTGGCAATTGACCAAGCCAACACCGAGAGGAAAAAGCGAGTTTGGTGGCTTGGATTGAGAACTGTACAAATACTGGCTTCTTTCCACTTGTATGGGGAAAACATTCTTCCCCTAGCTAACACTCTAATGGGGCTTTAAGCAAAAATTCAGCGAAACAGAACTTCTTCGGATAATCTCTAGATGGACCGCTCCCTATGCTTAGGTGTGAACGTGAATTATTGACATGTTTGTTGAAACAAGCATTGAGATTCATGGGATTTTGGAGCACTTGCAACTTAATAAATATGGATCACAACCCCTTTGAACTAAACCATTCAAACCAGGAATCATTATCGGGCCAAAACCTAAGCAAAGGGAGCAGTCCATCTAGAGATTGGCCATGAATTCACTAGAATTCACGTTGATCGCTCAGTGTGGCCATGTCTCCGTTGGTACCTCCTGCGCTCACATCAATATTGCAAGATTCAAGCTGTTTGGAGTTCCAAACTCAGATGCAACCTCCTCATCCATATCCCATAAGAGTTTCAGCATGGAAAATCTGCAACTCCACCATGATGTCATAGAGACTGAAGACCATGCCGAAACAAGATTAGTTCATGAAGTATGCAGCTGCTCAGAAGACGGCCTCAAATAGGATTCATATAACTGATGCAGCCATGATTACATCAGATGAGAAACGGTATACATTTCTCACCTCAGTTCCAAATAAACAACTTCATTCATATGGAAGAATGTGAAATTGTTACTACTGCATAGCTTCATTCGGTTTATATTTGGTCGTGTTGGATTGGCATGGTCAGAGGAAGAGCACAACTTATTTCTGGTGGAACTGCAGAGACTAGGAAGAGGAGACTGGTAAGGAATTTCAAGCAACTTTCTGAAAATGAGAACGCCCACCCAAGTAGCCAGTCATGCTCAAAACTATTTTTTGAGAAGTGGAAAAAGAATTGACCTTGATCAAAGACAGGAAAATCAGCTTGTTGGACATGCCCACAGATTCTGTGAGTTTCGCCTTTCTTTATATCAACATCCTCGCCATAATTGTTGGCTGAATAATTGTGGCCTATCACACAAAATTTTAGATTTTCTCTATTGAGTTCAGTTTTCCTGGTTTAGATAGGTGTGTCAGGAATGATATGAAGGGATAATGCGGGCATTTCTTTATGTAGATATCAAGCGTAATCGTCCGAGTTGATGAAAATCTGGTTTCAATGGATGGAGAGGAACTTCATAATGTCTGGTCATCACAACAATCCCATCTTAGTTTTAAAGAGGGATTGATGGACTCTTCACCAAATGTAGCCATGAAATCTTTCCATGTACACATCAAATCGGTTTCAACTGATACAGAGCTAGGAGAGAGAGATGCTAATGGTACAGAGTAAGATACTCATGAGTCAGAGGATGCTCATGAATGCTATCATGTTAAATAGAGAGATCATGTGCCGAGTCCATACCATGCAACACAAACGAAAACGGAGAAAAAGATGGAGCGAATCTAAACATTGTAAATCCCAAGCGAAAACAGAGAAAAAAATGGAGTGAATCGAAACAATGTAAACCCCAAGCAACAAGAGGGAAAAAAACGCCCTAAGTAATTTAACTGATTTTTTAATGAACCCGCAACAAATCTGGAAGAAAAAAAAACGAAACAAGCCCTTACCAGCTTTATGGTTTAGGAGTGGCCGAGCCAGCGTGAAAGCAAAGCATGATCGAAGAACTACAACTAGGATTCTTATTAGGATCAATCCAATCAAATTGAGACACAATCTGTAAGTATTTTCTCTTCCAATCCTCTTGAATCTTCAGAATCTCCAGTAGAAACACAGTACTTCATCCTTTTTATTTTTGGGTGCAGAACATCTATTATGTCAGGGTTGCATATTGAAGTGAGGAATACCTTGCCACGAGTAGTTTTCTCTTGCGAGTCTCCCCTACATCCATTTATTCCTCTTCCTACTATTTCGCCTTTGCTGGTACTTTTCTTTCTTGATTTGGGCATTGGCTAGGTAAAATTCATAATGTTGTTTGGTAATAGAAGTTGGAAGCTGAAGGAGAGTTCGCCTAGTTAATGGATCATAAGATACACTAAGCACTAGAGCGATGGCAATGATATAAAGACTATGAAGGGGTTCAATTTATTTTGACAAAGGTTTGCCGGTTTTTGCAAGATTTATCATTATTTCTCACATACACATAATTATATCAGTCATATATATTTATTAAAAGCTTAATATAATTAAATTAATATATGCATGTGCACATCAATGACATGAATACACTAACATGAATTTGAAGTGTGACGTTGTAAGGAAGCTTTTGATTTATATTATGTGTGCATTGAAATTGGTGGGTGCACTTAAACGCAGAAGTATTAATGCACAGACGTTGACATAATGAAAAATTGCAGTGTGTCTTAGCTATAAGACTAACGAAAAATAAAACATTGGGAAGAAATGGAAAATAAAACATTGGAAAGAGAGAAGCCTCATGTCTTCACTATAAGACTAACGAAAAATAAAACATTGGGAAGAAAAGGAAAATAAAACATTGGAAAGAGAGAAGCCGCAATAAGACTTCAAATCTATTGTCCAATAAAATTACAAAGAATGGGTCAAAGGATAAACTAATACCAAGTCAACGATAAATGGAATGTTATAGTCCCTACACCTCTCATTTAGCAATAATAGTTCTTCTTGGCATTGAATCATCAAGCATGCATTGAATGGTTTTGTGCTCAGCATTGAATGATTCATTTTCAGGTTTTTGGAACTGGTGACTAACTACCTTTGCTTGGATTGAGGTGGGTTACCCTCACATCACACACATTTCATCAAGAATGGTATTGATGTCTCATCATGATAGCAATAAACGTAGCCTTGTAAGTTCATAGGTGTCATGTTATATAGGTGAGACACATGAAAATCCAACTGGGGGCCTCTTTGTTCTCTTAGCTAGAGACTTTATCGAGTAAACACATGTTAAATCTGGTAGTGTTGTCTAACTGTTCTATGTTTTGTTTTTTTCGTCGAAATCTGACGACACAAATCTGCACGAAATCACCATTTTTTGTTGTTTAAAATCTATTTTTGAATGCAAAAATGGATTCAGGATGTTGAAAAGCCCCTAAGGCACTCGGATTATACAGAAATAATCTTATTCAGATTTATGAGCGAAACGAAATGAAAGACATATCTATAACATTAACACAGATATATAGAGAACAATAACAAAGATACAATGGAACTTAACTTCTATTAAATAAGAAATCTGTTGAAACTGTAAAATGCAAAATGAAAACAATCTTGCTCGAATGGTGGTAGCTAATCTCTGAGAAGAGATGTGGTGGCTACGAACATTCATCTAAGCACATTACAATGAGGACTCTAGGATTTTTTAGCATCAATAAGTAAACAAAGAACCCTAGACATCCAAAAACCTAACCCTAGGAGATGAAGCGCCAAAAGTCATGTGGGCCCCGACGGGGTAAGTTAGTACATTAATTTCTCGGGGTCGTAACTTTTGCATGTGATCTTCGTTTTAGGCGCACGATAGCCCATTGGAAAGGTCTATCAAAGGACTACACATTATGTCATCAAACTCCAACTTCTTCTACAACGTGATTGTGGTGGGCCCAAAAAAATTTGATTAGGGCCTCAAAACAACCCCGGAAGTTTAGGGCTTGAAACGCTAGAAAAAATCTACCAAGATGACAGTTGTATGTGAGCGAGCTAGAAGAGTTGGGTGGCTATCGATATCCACCTATATCAATCCTCCCTCCTTAGGAAGCAATGGTCTCCATTGCGTTGAGTTCCCCCATCAGATGAGGAAACTTTTGCTAAATTTGGCCCAGGGTGAGCCACTTGCCTTGGTGAAGGAGTTGCTCCGCTTTGACAACCCAATAAAGCTGAAGCTTATGTTGGCAAGTGCCCTTGACCTATGTGTCCACGATCTGATTAGTGGATGCTTGTTCCATGTATTCAAGGTTGAGCTTTGTCAGTGTCAATTGTTCTGCTATCTATGAGGTGTCCAATAAGGGTGGCAAGTATGGCCCGAAGGAGGTCCACATTAAACATTGGGTGCAAGCCAAGGAAGGGGGGAATTTTGAGCTCAAAAGCATTATCATCTACAGCCTTGGTGATGGTGTAAGGTCCATAGCAGGGTGGACGAAGCTTTCGATGGGGTCTTGTAAGGCGTTCTTTCTGCAAATGCAACCAAACTTTATCTCCCACCTGAAAATTGTGTGGCACCCGGTGTTGATCATGGTGTTGCATGTACTTGGCATTGGACTTCTGCAAAATCTCCTGAACTTGTTGACGGATGTGCTAGATTCGTTCAATGAACTGGGTGGCTTTGTCGGCTTTGGTTTGTGCATGGGATTATTCTACCTGTGTGGATGCAAGGGATAGTGCAACATCCATGGGACCTAATGGTTGAAATCCCAACCCCACCTAAAAGGGGTTGTGGTCGGTTGAGCTATGTATGGCTATGTTGTAACTGTGTTAAACATAGGGAAGACTCTCATCCCATGTGCGTGGATGCTTGGAATTGTACATGTGTAGGATATGCACGATCATCCTATTGATGACCTTCGTTTGGGGGTGGAAGGTCATGGATTTGGTGAGCTTGGTGTCCATCCATGACCAGAGGCTCGACCAAAATGTGTTGAGGAACCGGTTGTCTCGATCAGAGATGATGGTTTGTGGTATCCAAAAATGTACCCACACTCATTCGAAGAAGAGCTTGGCAATGGCCTCTGTTGTGATGCTCTTCTTGCAGGCAACCATAATCGTCATCTTGGAAAATCGATCAAAAACCATGAAAACACAGTCATTTCCCTGCTTGGTTGAAGGAAGAATCGACATGTAGTCCATTGAGATGGATTCCCAAGGCCTGTCGGGAGTAGGTAGAGTGGTGTACATGCCTTGTTTCTTAATGGCCAGTTTGGCAAGGACGCAGGCCGTGCAAGACCTTATATACTTGTTGACATCGTGTCTGAGTTTCAGCCAATAGAAATGTTGTTGCAACACTGCCACTATCTTTTCTACGCTGAAGTGTCCTGCCACCCGACTATAATGAGCTTCCCAAATTAGCTTCGCTCACTCGCTTGATGGAACGCAGAGAGGGCCTAGATGGCACAACAACCCGTCATGCAGATGAAAATATGTGACATTTGTGTTTGTGCTCAACATCTGGTAGGTAGTGACGAAGTCGGGATCTCGCTCATAGAGTTGGGACCATCCAGAGGTCTCATGTCTGCATGAGTGTAGCACCATGGTTAGTGCGGAAATTGGAGGTCGATTGAGGCATTCAACAATGTTGTTGGTGCTCCCTGTTTTATACTTGATGTTGAGATGGAACTGTTGCAAGTATGTGGACCACTTTTGATGGCAGTCATTCTGCAATTTTTCTTGTGTCTACATGAACTGCAGAGGCTTATGATCAGTGTGGATGATTGTCTCCTTCCTAAGAATGTAATGCCTCCATTGGCGACAGGCTTGTACAATGGAGTACATTTATTTGTCGTAAGTGGGTTACTTACAGACAATATCTAATAGCGTCTCACTATGATAAGAAATAGGATGTCCATGTTGAGTGAGAACTGCACCCACAACATAGTCTGAAGCATCTGTTTCAATCTCAAAAGACTATTGTAGGTTGGGTAATGAGAGCACTGAGGTTGAGCACAAGCGTTGCTTCAAATCATCAAACACTTTTTGTTGCGAATGGCCCCACAAGAATTTTTCCTTGCCACTGCCCATGGTCATTTGGCTAAGGGCCCATGCAATTTGGGAGAATCCCAACACAAACCTGCAATAGAAATTGGCAGGCCCTAAGAAGCTTCGAAGCTCAGTGAGTGTGGTCGGGGTTGGCCAGTCACTGATGACCTGGATCTTGGTTGGATCGACATGCACCCCATGCTCATGAACAATGTAGCCTAGGTATTGGACCTTGTTCATGTCGAATGAGCATTTTTCCAAATTTGCATATAGCTTGTGTTTCTGCAGAGTGTGCAGAACCTGTTGAATGTGCTGCAAGTGTTCTTCCCAATTCTTGTTGAAGATGAGGATGTCATCCAAATACACCACCACAAAATAATTGGTGAAAGGTCGCAAGATATCGTCCATCATCCTCATGAAAGTTGTTGACGCATTTGTCAATCCAAAGGGCATGACCAACCATTCAAAAAGACCTTCCTTAGACTTGAAGACAGTCTTCCATACATCGGTCTGCTCTATTGGGACCTGATGGTAGCTGGACTTCAGATCAATCTTACTAAAGTATTTTTCCCCCTTGAGATGGTCAAGGAGATCGACAATTCGGGGAATTGGGTATCGGTTCTTGACTGTGATTTTATTTAGGGCATAATACTCAATGCAAAGTCGCCATGACCCATATTTCTTATGCACAAGCACGATTGGGATTCCACAAGGTGATGAGCTTGGGAGGATGTGTCCCTTTTTCGAGTAGCTCTTGGATCTAGCGTTTGATATCCTCATTTTCTGACAGAGAGCGGTGATAGATTGGCCCATTGGGTAGCAGTGCGCCATGGGTTAGATCGATTCAGTGCTTGACCTAACAGTGCAAAGGTACCCCAGTGGGTGAGAAGAATATGTCTTTGTATTCTTCCACGACCTTATCCACTTGCTTCTGTTGCATGGAGAGACTTGTCGCATAGGCCATGGATGTGGTTGCAAACTTCCGCTCACTTTGAGCACGAATAAAAAATAAGACAAACGTCCCGGTCTGAAAGATGACCTTCCTACATTGCTTGGCAGAGATCAAGGAAATAGTGGTAGATGGGACTACCTCGGGTATCCTATATAATTTTATGTCCAAAGTAATAATAACACTACGAGGCCTAGACTCATATACAACATTACGTTTCCATAAATAAGGTTGGCCCAAAAGAAAATCACAAACTTCAAGGGGGGCGACATCACACAATACCTCATCTTTGAAGGGCTTGATGTTGTAGACCAGGCGACACTGTTGGTTGACGCGAAGATCACTCCCTTGGCAGAGCCATTCGATGGTGTATGGTTGTGGGTGTGGTGTTTTCAGCAGAGCCAACCACTTGATGATCTTTGCTAAGATGAGGTTCTTTTGGCTACTGCTATCAACGATGAAGTGCAGCGAAGTACCCTTCACCCACATCTGTGAATGAAAGACGTGTCACCTTCCTCTTATTCATTAGGTTCGTCGGGCTGGATCTTACTAGTGGTAGCGACGATGGCACTGGGTTCTACGTCAATGATCTGTCTCCCTTTTTCTAGTTCTGGCTTAGAGTAGGAGCCTACATATGATTCAGAGGCTTTCATCTCGGCCACCAATGACTTCTTTGAGAGGCACTCAACAATGTTATGCCAGGGGCTCTTATGGAACTCACACCATTTCCCAGTGTCTTTCTTTGTCTTCCCATTATCCTTCTTTGTTTATGGTTTGGACTGGTTGTCCTGAGGCTATCCATCCTTGCTCTACCCTTTGTTATGCGGGTTGGGGCCACCTTTGCACTGCTTCTGTTGTGAGGGGTTTATAGACCCAAACTACCATGTCTTATGTTCAAGCTTATGCTCGATTTTGACAGCATATCGATAGGTCGTGCCCAACGACGAAATGTCCAGAAACTCCATTTATGTTTGGATGTATCTATGCAGACCATCATGGTACTTGAGAACCAGATGTCGCTTAGAGTCTTTGATACCCGTGTTGGTGCGCAAGGTATGGAAGACATCGGTGAAATCTAACATTGTTTAGTCCCTTTCCTACCGCAGTGTGGTCCATCTTGTATATAAGTCGTCATAACTTCCAACAGGGTAGTATTGTTTCTTAATAACATCCCTGAAGGAACCTCGAGTGGGTGCAACTACAAATAATGTAGATACCTTTGTTTCATTTTGCTCACATAAAGTCTCCCACCAATCTTTTCTCTATTGAAAAAGTTGTGGAAAGAAAAATACCCTTCTAGAAGGTTTAACCATTTGTGTACAACATTTTCACCTATTTGAACTTCAAATATAGGAATATCAAAATCAATATGTACCTTGAAGGGGGCGGTGCCTCCGCTTGAGGAAGATGCATCGCATGTTGGCAGTTGTCGAAGGATTTGCGCAAAGTTATCCATCATCTCGTCCCTTTGTCGCAAGAGGGATTCCTCAAACAACAGTTTAAAGAGATATCCTACCCCATCGTCTCTCTTTTCTTCCTCCATGGGTGGTTGTTGGGTTCGGCGAGGTCAATCTTGCAAAGGCTCAACTGATTTGAGTCCCAACTACTTATACCCTGACCTCATTGGGGACATGCACAAAGAAACAAATGAAGAACAAACTGCTCTAATACCATTGATCTGGATTTATAAGAAAAAAGACATGAAACACGGATCTATAACATTAAAACATATATACAAATAACAATAACAGAGATACAATGGAACTTAACTTCTATTAAATAAGAAATCTTCTTAAGCTGTAAAATGAAGAATGAAAACAATCTTGCTCGAATGGTAATAGCTAATCTCTAAGAAGAGATGTGGCGGATACACGCATTCGTCTGAGCACATTACAATGAGGCCTCTAGGTATTTTTAGCATCAAGAAGTAGACAAAAAACCCTAGACATCCAAAAACCTAACCCTAGGAGATGAAGCGTCAAAAGTCTTGTGGGCCCCAATGAGGTAAGCTGGTACATCAACTTCCTAGGGTCGTAACTTTTGCACAAGATCTTAGTTATAGGCGCACGGTAGCTCATTGGAAAGGTCTATCTGAGGACTACACATTAGGCCATCACACTCTGATTCTATCCACAATGTGACTGTGGCGGGTCCAAAAAACGTTGTTGAGGGCCTTAAAACAACCCGGAAGTTTAGGACCCAAAAAGCTAGAAAACAACTGCCAAGATAAAAACTGTAACTGCCAAGATGAAATTTATGTGTGAGTCAGTTGGAAGAGGTGGGTGGCCACCGATATCCACCTAGATTATAATCACTCAAATCTACAGATCTAACAATTTCTCACCGGATTTTGGGCAAAAATCCCCGAAAAATATCGTCGGAGAAGAGCCAAAATGTAGAACGTTTAGACTACGACCATGCGAAAACAATTACAAATAGTTGACTCAGGCAATAATACATGCATCCCATAGGGCAGGGACTTTAGCATTGGCTTCCCAGTCAACTAAGGTTGACCGCCTATCACTTGATGTCTTTTGGTGCATTAATTGGTGCTTTTTACGATGTTTTTTACTAACTTCACTCAACTTACCACTCGATTTTTGCAACATATGCTAAAAGTTCTCAAATATTCTTTATTTATGTTTTATTTAAATTAAAAAAATCTTTTTCTTAATTTCTAAAATTTAAAATTTGATTTTCTCATTAAAATTTGATTTTCTTATTAAAATTAATTTTCTCATTAGTTAATATGATAGTGATAGGGCTAAATACCCCAGTGGTAGTGAGTATTTTTTATCAACTATATATATATATATAGTTGATTCTTTGTCACACACTATACTCAATGTCGATGCCTCCAAAGCTTGTTATTCTACTAAATGGGTTATTATGAACTCTTATACTAATGCCTTTGGGATGTATGCCAAAATAAAATAATTTTTTGTATTTATTAGTTTGTACATTGTTAAAATACATTATTTTAAAATTTATTTATATTTTTTATATTTATTTTTAAATGGATAAACAACAATCTTAAAGTAGGAAAAAAATAATTCAACTAAAAATATAAATTTTAAATACATTATTTTAAAACTTATTTATATTCCTTATATTTATTTTTACTTATATTTATTTTTAAATGGATAAATAACTTTCTTAAAAATATAAATTTTAAATACATTATTTTAAAACTTATTTATATTTCTTATATTTATTTTTACTTATATTTATTTTTAAATAGATAAATAACAATCTTAAAGTAGGAAAAAAATATTTCAATTAAAAATATAAATTTCAATTTTGTTTTGAATGATTTGAATATATAAAAAAAAATCACAAACTAGGAAACTACATATGATGATCAACAATTCAATTATGAAAATAACAATTAACAATAAAATATAAAAAATGATAAATTTGAAAAACCAAGTTATTTTTAAATTATTGATGGCAAAAAAATTGCAATTTTGTTCCTTTTTTTTTTAAGGGAATGTTAAGGGAATCCTTAGTGAATCTTACTAGAAAACTCACAAATTTGTCATTACATTCGCAACATTGTTAACAATACTCATAGTTCTATTGGGAAAAAAGGAATATCCATATAATTACTTCCTAAAAGAATCAAGGATGTACAACAAATGTAGTATGAATTTTCACAAGATTTGTAGAGGAAAAAGAGTGTACAATGATAAGGTGCTCATAAAACTAGAAAGATGGACTTTGCTACCTAAGTGGTGAATCCTCTCATGTATTACCTTGTGGATGTACTTACAATTATCCTCCTTGATGCTTTCTTTGATCTCTCGACGATGAAGCAAATATTCTCTCCCATTGAATCATTCCCCCTATTTTATCACTTCCCATATTTTAACCATTGCTAGAATTAATTGCAAATTTTAGTTATCTTAATCACCCAAATATAAATAGCTAGTCTTCTTTCAATTATTCAAATCTTGTCTCAAACATTGAAGCTTCAACATTAATGTACCTTTATTATATCTATCTATATCTTCCCTTTTTATTCACTATAACAATTGTTTTATCATTGGTTGTAGTTTTCATGGAGGGGGCAAGGTTTACAAGGTGACTTAAAAGTCAGTTTACAAAGATTACTTTATGTAAAGGTGATATAATGTATTCAAAGAAGAACATTATGTTCCATAAGGTTTTAAAATCTCACGATTTAACCTTCAACAAATCACCTTTACATTGTTTCCTTAAGTTAGGATGTCCCCTCCACACCATGTCACCTCAAAACCTTTTTATTGGTCATTAGGGTTATGCCTTTCATTGTAGCATCTCCCACCCAACAATCATAGTCATGAGATGGGTAGCCATGATACATGCTTCCAAATTTTGGTCCTCAAAGATTAAACCCCCATGATAACAATTATTTGAGCACAATAGGCATCTACAAAGGTGAAAGTTAAAATGCAACAGAATACCAAGCACATTCATAGACAACAATAAGGCACTTATATATTAACTAAAGAAAGTCCAAGAAATTGCCAATGTAAGAGAAAAATTCCACCCAAAATTAGGTATATACTGCAGTTACCACCCCCAAGCCGAGATATGAGGCCACCAAGGTCAAGGGAATGATATACAAGCTTCTCTCTCTCTCTCAACCCATCCCATTTTCTCTAATGCTTAGCCAATCTTCTCATCGCAATGCATTACAAGCATCTCATCCATCCATCAACAACTAATGAACTCTCTTCTACTGCCCCATATAGCATAAGGAAGGCCTACCCTTTCTCTTCTCAACAATCCCTTAGAATATTCTTCCCTTACAGTGCTCTTCAGTGTATGTATAAAGAGTCCAATTTGTTGTATGATTTCTAAGAATTGCTTTCCAAAACAATACTTGGCTCTCAAGCATTCAAAGAGTAGCAAATGCACAATGGTGGAAGGTTTCCTAACTTTCCCAACCTCTATGCTCACCTACAACCATCATCCCTCCATAAAAAAAAGGTTTGTAATTTTCCCTTAATGGTGTTGATTATAGTCAATTTTCATATTTCCCCAAAATATCAAAGAGAACACAACATGAACAACATGGAGAGAGTTTGAAGTGAGAGTGTTGGAATGAAATGTTGTTTTTTCAACTAAAGGAGAAGATTAGTGAAATGATGGTTAATGTTACTTTTGACATTAGGAATGTAGGAATCTTAGAATTCCCATAAGTATGGTACTCAGTCTATACTCCTATGTGTACATGAGAGGACTTTCCCTCCAACCTCTTGCATTCAATGATTGGTTTTAATAAGTCAAAGAAGGTGGATGGATTCATTTAAGGCATATGGTGGAACAATAGATGATTTATAAGGCTGACACTTGGAAATTGGGGATTAAATTTCCCATAGTTCCCCTTTCTTCTCCCCTTATAGTGGAATCATCGCCCCTCTCATGCTCTACGCAACCATTATATTATATTCCATGTTAATATTTACATAGCTTGATTCTACCATAACAATCCTAACACATGGTTCATATATGTGCATTTACATCATACATGCCTAGCCATTCACTAGTCCAGCCTTGACCTTGAGATTTTCATTAGGAATCCATACTAGCATATTTAAATCATTTACATAATTTAAGTTAATACATGCTAGGGGTATTACATCCCCCCCCCCCCTTCGAATAAAACCATCCTTGGTGCTATTCAAAATTAAACAAAAATGAGTATATCTCCTTCATGGCATCCTCTAGCTCTCATGTATCCTCATCGAGTCCAAACTGTTTTCATTGCACCCTTATGTATCTGATGGCTTGGTTTCAGAGGAATGCTACATTCCCATCAAGGATGTGTAGTGGCTTTGTTTGGAACTCTCCTTTTGGTTCCACCTATATCACATCCTAAATAATCACATGGTTATGGTCATTTACATATTTCTTAAGAAAAGAAACATGAAAAACATTACGAGCTTTAGTGTTAGTAGGAAATGCAATGTTATATGCAATTGGACCTATCATATCATGCACTTCAAATGACCCACAATATCTTGGTGCCAACTTAGCACAACTTTTAAGCTACAAGGAACTCTTCCTTAGCCTCACTCAAAGAAAAACATGATCCCCAACTCAAAATTCTCTTTGCACCTTATTTTTATCTACTTAATTTTTCTCCCTATCTTGGGATACCTTCAAATTCTACCTAACTTTAGCAACTTGATGCTCCATTTTCTTAAGCATTTTTTTCCTAGGCACAATTATGATTTACTAGATTATCCCGGTTCACTAGTGTCATGCATCTTCTACCATATAAAGCTTCAAATGGACTCATTTCAATGATGTTTGATGCACATTGTTATACACAAACTCTACCAGGTGTAGATAATCCTCCCGCTTGGATGGTTTGTCCCTTACATACATTTGAATCATGTCTTCAATCACTTGATTTGTTCTTTTACTATGTCCATATATCATGGATGGTAAGCAATGATAAAACTCAGTTGGGTGGCAAAGTCTACAAAAATACTCTTTTAAAAGTTAGATGTAAACTTCATATCCTTGTCAAATACAATAGATGTGGGTAACCCTTGCAATCTAAATATCTCCCCCCATGCATATCCTTGTAATATCATCAATCTTATGAGTGTATTTAACAAGAATAAAATATGTTTCTTTGTATAATTTATCCACTACAACCATAATAGAATCATGTTGCCTTGTTGTAATTGGAAACCTTGTAATAAAATCCATAGTTACTACCTCCCATTTCCATTATGCAATTGGAAAAGGTTGCAATGAGTCATATGTATGTTGATGTTCAACCTTAACTTGCAAACATTTCATACATTTGGCAATGTATTCAACAACATCATTCTTCATCCTAGGCCAAAAGCATTGCTTTCTTGCTGTAGTAACTATTTTCTGGTAGTCCAGATGTCCAGAATATGGCATTTTATGTATTTCATCCATAATAATTCTTCTCAAATTTGAAGAATTAGGAATATACATTCTATTTTTATAAATAAGAATCCCATCATCATCTAGTTGATAGCCTTCACATCTCATTTCTAATGTATCTTATTGCAATCCAATTTTCACTGGGATATAATGTTCATCCTTAGTGTTAGCACATGTAAATTTTCGCATAAAAATTTACAAATTTGGCTCTCAGGGATTGTGTAGGGTTTAAAATTGTTTATTAAAATATTTTGGGCCTAAGGGTCATCTTCAAGTCCATATATTCAAACAAATCATTGGAGTCAGAGCCGAGTACTGTGACAATCCAGGGGCAACCATTCTCTATTTTGGTGAGTTTCAGGTAGTTGATGTGTTCACGGTGGTGGCATTTTATAGAATTATGACTTTCTCCATTATATGTATGCTAAAAAACTCATCAAGACTGGTTCTGACAAGTCATGATAATTAATGATTGAAGAAAGACAGAAAACAAAGTTTGTGTAGCGCTATCATGCTATGCAACTGTCGTAGGTGCCATTGTTGTAGTAGAACATGATTGGCTCAGAGTTAAAGCTCATTTGCAGTTTTAGTGTGATCCAGAGAAGGTGTGAAAATAGTTAAATGCATAAAAAGTGAGTATCAGCATGAGATCAAGCCTCAGTTTTGCAAATTTAAATCGTTTAGGTGTTTTTTTAAGGAATTAATGTTTTGAAGGAAAGATAAATGGTTCCAGACTTTAGTACCATGTTTCTATAGGCCAAAACATCAGTGGATAACCTTTAGACATATTGTAGTGATCAACACAAATGAATAAGGGTGAAACAGAGCATTCGTTGTGCAACTTCACTACGCAAGTGTTGTAGCTCACAGTTGTGTAGCGAGTTGCAGGACACACTATGCAAATGACAATTTTAGCGGTAAAATTCAATATCATTTTATGACCAACTCGAGAGGATTTTGGAAAAACAAAGAGAGGATTTTGTCAATAATGAACTCAATAACAAAAATGTCTCTCATTGTTTACACATGTATCATAGTTTGGGATATTTGAATGAATCTTTAGAACCCATTTTTCCAGATTTAAGCATTTAATGTTTTCATGTTTTAGTCATCATCTTTGGGTGCAAATTCCAAGAAGATGGAGAAGAAATTTTGAAAAAAAAAAGGAGGTTTTTGTCAATAACAGACCCAATAACAAAATCCTCTCTCTGTTTTTACACAGGTTTTATTATTTGGAAGATATGAAATAATATTTGAGGCCTATTTTCCAGAATTTCGCCAAGCCAAATTTGTTGACAGAGTTCTAAAATCTTTTGAAATTCGACTTGATGGACCTCCAACTCAGCAAGGTTGATCCAAAATTTATATGGATATTGAAGCTTAGATATTCTCCTATAATATTCCATGATTTTCTCTTCAGTTGACACATTTTTAGTTGGTAAAAAATGAAACCCTAGATAGTAGGATATGAGCAGATTTTTGGCAAATATTATTTCCTAAGTTATTGTAACAACTCTCTATCTTTGGAAAAAGCTGGATTTCGACCTCCTTAGGCTAGAATATGATATTTTTCTATATATTGACTGAGGATATAGGTCCAATAGGTTGGCAGAAGCACAAAGGATATGTTGTATTGAACATTGTACATATTTTTTGAATTTGAATGAAAGACTAGTGTAGAAGTCCATAATTTTTCATACCAAATATTCTAGTGGTGACGACCTGGAGTCTGTGTTCCTTTCCATGTATGTTCTTCTTGTTTATTTATCTTTCATGTGCTGATACTTATATGTTTAAATTGGATATCAAATGGTCTAAAATTCATTTGAAAATGATGCTTTAGATTCTAGCAATTTGAACACTGACATTTCCTTCTTAACCCATCAGAATTCATCTTTAATGGTGATCTGAATGTTGTTATGTGTTTCCCTCTTTCTTCCATTCTATAACAACAAATTAAAAAATTGAAATATCATTACCTACCTAGCCTTTTCTTCCTTGAGAGTTCTACCTACCAGTCATTGATTTCATTTTCTTTCAGAAGTTGACTCCATTGCCTAACAGGTTCCTTTCCTTCTTGCCAACAAACCTTTAAAAACCCTTCATCCAATCAAATATCTAGCCTCTTATCCTCAAAAGAAAACCTATCTTATAGAGACCAAGTGACAAGAGAGATCCCTCTCTGAACTGAAAGGCTAGTTTCAGTTCTAAAGTGGTTTTGTGGTTATCTTTGTGAGTTGCTTCCTCAACCTAGAAAATTTTCCCTGGTAAAGAACGACAAAGTTCAGATCTGATTGTTGATGGTGGACAACAGTCAGACACAAAGAGGTTGTAAATCATCCACCTGGCGACTCCATTATCATTTGTATCCAGATGTCAGAGTATCAATGGCGACTCCACTATCTGAAGGTTTTAAAGCTTGAAGAAGGTACTAGTGACTCCACTGGATTTGATGAAGAACTCGGATGTTGCTACAATTGTTTCAAGGTATGCATGTTTGGACTTTTCATAGATTTATGGTTTCCCAAAACCTTTACCCAAGGATGAATACTTTTTAAGAAATGGTCCAAAATTTAGTGGAGATGATCTGATTTTGACTTTGAAGCATATCTCAAACTTTCGTGACCTTACTGAGTTTCTTAGAGTCAAGCATGAAGATGTTTTCATCGGACTTTTTTATGATTCATTTTAAGGGAAGTGTAGGAGTTGGGTTGAAAGTTTACCACTTAAATCCATAAGGTCTATAACGGGTTTTTGGGTTGTTTTCTTGGAAACATGGATGGAGAAGGTAGAATTTGTGGCATACTCTCCTTCCATTCAAGGTTTTAGAGAATGGAACAATATGTGCATTGATGATGAGGGTGATGAAAACTTCCTGCATTTTTGTCTTCTTAATTAAAGTCATGCAAATGTAGCTCAGAAGCCAAGATCCTATATTTACAAGAGTTTTCCAAGGACTTTCAAAAAGATATTGAGGCTTTAGAGATTCAAATTCAATCTCACAATGTCCAATATCATAGTCAACCTTTTGAAATCCTTTTCCAGCCAAGACAAGAGGAGGTAGTGTTTCCCTCAATTATCAATATTGAGGAATGTTTTGTGTATGAACATGAGTTTGACCATGCACAATTGAAACAATGGTTTAACATAGAAAGCACATGTGAAATATCCAATTTCGACAACCAAATTGTAGAATTAATTGGGGATCAACAAATAAACTATGGCATCCATGATTTCTATGATCATGTATTTGAATATATGGAAGGATTTCTCAGCTTAAATTTGTAGCCATGTCTACACTGTGAGAAAAAGAAGTATTATGAGTTTCCCTTGCCATCACAAATTCCAGTGCTTATTATGTTTAAGCACAGTCAAGGAGTCAAACTATGTGAGAAATTACTTGATTGGCTTTAATGGAAATTTGAGATCACTTAATTCGGCACTTGTGCTCAGTAAAGTAGGGTAGGTAGGTGTGCCAATAAGCTCACATTTGAGCCTCATTCTCAACAATTTTGAGTTTGGTTTTAACAGTTTCAGTTTGCAACAATGTATAGTTACAATTTAAGTTTGATTTTTGGTTTCGATTGCAGACTTAGTTGGTTGAAAATCAAGTCACAGTTTGCATGTTGAAGGTTTCATAAAAGGTGGGAGCAGCCCAATGGATTAGGCACATGGTCTACGAGTTCTTTGGTGCCTCGTAGGGAGGACGCCATCCCCAGTAGGAGCCAATGTTAGCACATCTAAATTTTCGCATAAAAATTTACAAATTTGGCTCTCGGGGCTTGTGTAGGGTTTAAAGTTATTTATTAAAATATTGTCGGCCCAAGGCTCATCTCCAAGTCCATATATTCAAACAAATCATCGGAGTCAGAGCCAAGTACTATGACAATACAGGGGCAACCATTTTCTGTTTTGGTGAGTTTTAGGTAGTTGATGTGTTCACGGTGGTGGCCTTTTATAGAATTATGACTTTCTCCATTATATGTATGCTAAAAACCTCATCAGGTCTGGTTCTGACAAGTCATGATAATTAATGGATGAAGAAAGACAGAAAACAGAGTTTGTGTAGCACTATCACGCTACACAAATGTTGTAGGTGTCATTGTTGTAGTAGAACATGATTAGCTCAAGGTCAAACCTCAATTGCAGGTTTAGTGTGTTCCAGAGAAGGTGTGAAAAGAGTTAAATACATAACAAGTGAATATAAGCATGAAAGCAAGCCTCAATTTTGCAAATTTAAATCTTTTAGGGTTTTTTTAAGGAATTAATATTTTGAAGGAAAGATAAATGGCTCCAAACTTTAGTACCATGTTTCTACAGGCCAAAACATCAGTGGATAAAATTTAGACATATTGCAGTGATCAAAAGAAATGAAGAAGGATGAAACAGAGCATTATCTATGCAAGTTTGCTACGCAAGTGTTGTAGCTCACAGTTGCGTAGCGAGTTGCAGGGCACGCTACGCAAATGATAGTTTTAGTGGTAAACTTCAAGATCATTTTATGACCAACTGGAGAGGAGTTTGGAAAAATTCAGAGAGCTTTTTTGTCAAGAATGAACTCAATAACAAAAAAATCTCTCATTTTTTACATAGGTGTCATAGTTTGGGAGATTTGAATGAATCTTTATAGCCCATTTTTCTAGATTTAAGCATTTAATGTTTTCATGTTTTAGTCATCATATTTGGACGCATATTACGAGAATCTGGAGAAGAATTTTTGAAAACAAAAAAGAGGTTTTTGTCAATAACGGACCCAATAAAAAAAAACTCTCTCAGGTTTTACACAGGTTTTATTATTTGGAGGATCTGAAATGATCTTTGAGGCCTATTTTCCAGAATTTCGCCAAGCCAGATTTGCTGACAGAGTTCTAGAATATTTTGAAATTTGACTTGATGGACCTCCAAATCAGCAAGGTTGATCCAAAATTGATATGGATATTGAATATTGGATATTCTCATATCACATCCCATGATTTTATCTTCAGTTGGAATATTTTTAGTTGGTCAAAAATCAAACCCTAGATAGTAGAATATGAGCAGATGTTTGGCAAATATTATTTCCTAAGTTATTGTAACAACTCTCCATCTTTGGAAAAATATGGATTTAAACCTCCTTAGGCTAGAATATGATATTTTTCTATATATTGAATGAGGATTGAATGAGGAGAGAGGTCCAAGAGGTTGGCAAAAGCACAAAGGATATTTTTTATTGAACATTGTATAGATTTTCTGAATTTGAATGAAAGACTAGTGCATAAGTCCATAAATTTTTCATACCAAAGATTCTAGTGGTGATGACCTGAAGTATGTGTTCATTTCCATGTATGTTCTTCTTGTTTATTTATCTTTCATCTGTTGATACTTATATGTTTAAATTGGATATCAAATGGTTTAAAAATGATCTGAAAATGATGCTTTAGATTCTAGCAATTTGAACACTATCATTTCCTTCTTTAACTCATTAGAATTCATCGTTAATGGTGCTCTAAATGTTGTTATGTGTTTTCCTCTTTCTTCCATTCTCTAACAACAAATTAAAAAATTGAAAGATCATTACCTACCTAGCCTTTGATTCCTTGATAGTTCTACTTACCAATCAATGATTTCATTTGCTTTCAGAAGTTGACTCCATTTCCCAACAAGTTCCTTTCCTTCTTGCCAACAAACCTTAAAAACCCTTTCATCTAATCAAATATATATCCTCTTATACTCAAAATAAAACCTATGTTTTAGAGACAAAGTGACAAGAGAGATCCCTCTATGAACTGAAAGGCTAGTTTCAGTTCTAAAGTGGTTATGTGGTTATCTTTGTGCGCTGCTTCCCCAACCTAGGAAATTTACATAGTGATAACACTTAGCAAGAGAATTGATAACTTTCTTCTCCAAATCTGATTGTCAAATTTTAACAGTTGTCACATGCATTTTCCTACTAAGTGCATCAACAACTTTGTTTTCTTTTCTCTTTATGTGTTTGATCTCAAAATCAAATTCACACATAAATTCTCACCATCTAGCTTGCCTGGCATTTAAGTTTTCTTCTCAAATAAATACTTCAATCCATTATGGCCAATTCTACACTCAAATATCTTGCCCATTAAATAAACTCCACATTTTCAAAGCATACTCTATTGTAGCAAGATCCAAATCATGAGTAACATAGTTATTCTCATGTTCTTTCAATTTTTGTGACTCATAATATACCACATGATTGTCTTGCATGATAACCCCACCAAGGCTTTCAATGCATGCATCTATGCACACAATAAAATCTTTATGTGGATCTATAATATTTAGAATTGGGGCACTAGTAAGAAGCTTTTTCAATAGCTAAAAGCTTTCCTCCCACTCTTGTGTCCGTTCAAACTTAATCCCCTTCTTTTGCAAAGAAGTAATTGGGTGTGCAATCTTAGATAATCCTTTAATGAACCTTTTGCAATAACCAACAAGACCCATACAATATCTTACATTTTTTAAATTCTTTGGACTGGGCCAATTCATTATGGCCTCAATCTTCTCTAGATCCACATATATTGCTTCTTTTGAAATAATGTGACCCAAATAGTGGATTTGCTTCTGATAAAAATCACATTTTCTTAGTTTTCAGTACAACTTATTCTCTCTTATCACTTGCAAAATCATTCTCAATTTTTCCTCATGCTCTTCTTCATTCCTAGAATAAATGAGAATATCATCCATAAAAACACATGCAAACTTGTCTAAGTACTTGTTGAAAACATTATTCATGAGACACATAAAAGTAGTTGGTGCATTGGTGAGGCCAAATGATACCACCACAAATTCATAGTGGCCATATCTTGTTCTAAAGGTTGTCTTATGAATGTCTTATTTCTTAATTCTTAATGGGTGATAACCATACCTCAAATCATTTTTGAAAATACCTTTGCTCCCCTCATTTGATCAAACATGTCACTAATTGTAGAAAATATGTATGTGTTCTTCATTACGACTTTATTTAGTTACCTATAATCAATACACAACATAAGAGTTCCATCTTTCTTTTTCACAAATAACATTGATGTTCCCCATGGAGATACACTTCACCAAATGTTCCCCTTTTATGGTAGCTCTTGCAATTGCATTTCCAGCTCCAATAATTTTGGGGTACTCACTCATAAGGAGCCTTGGACATTGGTGTAGCTCCAAGCACAAGATCAATTGTGAAATCAATATCCATTTTTGGAGTAATCCCTAGCACTTCATTAGGGAATACATTACTAAAATATTGCAAGATAGAATAGTATTAAAACTTGGTACCTTTTTCTGTACTGAATCCAATACATGGGCTGCATACAATTGGAACATTTTCCTAAAACATTTCTTCAGCTACAAGGTTGAAATCTGCCTAACATAAATTGTTTTTGGTATGCCCTTTATTATAATTGAGTTTCCATATTCATCAATGCAATCAAAAGTCTTGTTGTAGAAATTAAGTTTAACTCTATGAGCTTCCAACCAATCCATTCCAATGAAGACATCATAAGAACCAAGTGGAAAAATATTTAGATCTACCCATGAGAAGAGTCCATTCATCTCTAATGGATATCTCCTCATGATTTCACTAACATTTCTTTTGGTTCTAGTGGCTAATTGAACTAGCCATGACATACTATGATTTCACTTTTGGAGAGAATAGGTTTCAACAATTTTAATAGTAACATAATTGTGACTAGATCTAGGATCAATTAAAATGGAAATAGATTTCTTAGCAATCTTATCTTCAACTTCAACCATAGTTGATTGGTGATTTTCTTGGAAGTCTTCTAGCATAACATAGATCCTAGGAATATCCTTACTACATCCTCAACATTTTTAGCCTCTCTAATGTTATGCAAATTTCTAAAAGTCCCCTTCCAATGTGGACAATTTCTGGGGAAAACAAATCTTCTCCACATTCCCATCATCATATAAGGCTCTCTTTGCTTCCCTCCAACCAATTTAGCTAGCTTATCCTCACCTTGTGTTGGTTGCTTGTGCTAATTTTTTTAATGGGGAGGATTGAACCCTTTCTTTCTCTAATCAAGCTTCCCCATCTTCTTTTCCTTCCATGACTTATGGAATTCTATCTTGTTTTTGTTATGATCATAATAGTATTTAACCTTTCTAATGACCTCATCCAGAGTTTGAGGTTCATCAAATTCAATTATGTCCCTGTAAGCTTGAGGTAATCCACTTATGAAATTTTGGATCTTCACCTTTTAATCTCTAGTGTACTTAACATATCTCATCTATTCCAAGATTTTATTTGCATATTCATCCATGGTCATTTTCCCCAACTTTAACTCATGGAATTCTTTGATTTTACCATCATACTATGTACGAGAGAGATACTTTTGCTTAAAGTGATTCTTGAACTACTTCCAAACATTATTCCTCTCACTAATTTCCTTAACTTGTCTAAGATGTTCCCACCAAGTTGATGCTTTGTCATTTAAATTAAATATGACCACTATGGCCTTCATACTTCCAAAGTGATCATGGAATTGGAAGTACTTTCTCATCCCAAGAAGTCAAGCCTCAACTTTTTGTCTAGATTTTACTTTGCCATAAAATTTAGGGGGTTTTGTCTTTCAAAATTATTCATGTAAGTTGTCTCTAAAAGGATTCTTCCTCGTATGCTTGGGAAAATAAGATATTGGATTGTTGGATGAGTCTTTAGAGGAAAATGGCTCACTAGAAAAGGATTCTAATGGTGTATATGTCCCATCTATAGAATTTATTTTGGTACTATGAGATCTCTTGAGAGAATGACTCCTAGAGCTATTCCTACTCCTACTAGAATTGTTTGAATTATGTCCATGATGAAATTTTCTCTATATATCTCAAAATTTGAATCACAAATGCATTCAACTGGTTCAACTCTTCTTGAGCCTTAATTAGTCTTTCATTATTTGCTTTGTAGCTTTGAAGCTCTACTCTCAAGCTCCTCATATTCTTTTCAATATCTGGAGGTGTCTCTATATTTCTTTGGTATCTCTGGAGGTGTCTCATATTTTCACCCGTGGCATGTACTTCAAATTCATAAGGGTCTTGTGCATCATCCATTATGACAATTTTCTTGTCCCAACCAAGACTAAGGCTTTGTTAACTCAATTATCTTGAATTTTGGCCTCTAATTGCTTTGATATGGCATGTATCTGCAAAAATGTTCATATAATTACACTTGTTAGATACATTATATCCTCGAAATTCATAGATATTTTTTTGCATGCATTTTGGAAACTATCCATGTTGAGAATTTTTCCAAATCATGGTTGCAGGCTCTTTTCCCCCAAAATTCTAGAAAAAATAGAATTAATTCTATATGATCTAATATTTAAGCTCATTTATTTATGGAAGAGATTTTCAATGACTACACCTATGCTTAGCTCAGAGCTAAAAGTTACAACTCTCTGAAGTTAACATTTTTGCCCAGTTTTTGGACTTTTTTGTTGTTGCAATCAAGATTGGAGACCGACTTCTACTACTTGTAGAAGAAAAATAATGAGAACTAGAGAAACTTTTATATTGAGCATAGATAGAAATTATGATTGTGAGCAATGATTTTTTTTAAGCAAAATTTTGTCACTTTGGCTAAATTTAAATTTTTTGAAGAAATTTAGGGCAAAATTTTTCATATTTTCATTAAAAATAAAAAAAAGTTATAGCCTAATTTATGATTATAGTTATGCATACACTTATATTTTTCGCCTAAATATAAACATTTTCCATGAACATATAATAGTTTTTCTTAATATTTTCGCCAAATCAATGATTATGCATCCCAAATTTTTGGGAATATTCACTACATATGGTTGATTAGTTAATAGCAACTACTCTTGGGAAAACCATGAATTTTCAATTGAAGTCATGTAAATTTATGTAGGAAAAGAAAATGTTTCTAATAATTTACTTCTATTATTTTTTCACTTTTCAACATGTAGGTGGCATATCATGTTGTATATTAGTGTATAGAATTTTTTCCATGTATTTTCTAAAGATATTTTCCATTGCCAATTTTTTGTTAGTTCCTTTTGATTGATATGAAAGTTTTTTTCTCTAAATATTCTACTATGAGATTTTTTTTTTTAATTATTGTCAATGATGCACATGTGACACTATTGGAATAATGTTGTTGCTAAATTTTAAAGGTAGTAACAAAAAATCAATCGGTTATCGCCTAAGATAAATGATGGTTTTTTTTTACAAAGATAGTTTGATCATCAAATGGTTTGACAAGCATTGATTGTGAGCACCCAAAAACTTCCATCTCAATAAGATTTAATGCCCCGATCACATTATGTGTCAATTTGGAATGATCAACTTTGCACTTTTTACACCTTTTATAGAGGAAGAAAAATTGGCAAGGATTTCTATCTTTCAAATGGTGAAAAAATAGAAAATGTTCACTATGAAAAAGTTGTCCATATTACTAAGGAGATCAAATGATGACTAGGAATTTTTCTATATTTGATATCTTGCATCACTTTGGTATCCAAAAACTGCCAAAAAGTGTCCTAGAATATGTATTTTTCCTTATTTATTTAACTCATCTCCAAACCCTTTGGTATATATCCAAATGCTCAACTGAGTTTCTTCATGCCTACCTGTATTACTGTATTCCTTAATATTCAAAAATTGTCATAAACAAAGTTGTGATTGGTGAGTACCATCCTATTATCTAAAAACTGCTAAATGCCCTTCTCTGGGATTTTGGGCCGAATATGTAATATTACCCAAACTAGCACTTTTGTAGATGTCATCCCTATGGTCTTCCACTGAAAATTTTAGCTACATAGGAGTCGATATGCTCATGTTATGGCTAAATTAGATTCTCTCTCTCTCTCTCTCTCTCTCTCTCTCTCTCTCTATATATATATATATATTCATTTTGTAAGTTTCTTTTAGGCCTTTTTTAATGTTTTCTTTCGAAGGTTCTTGAAAGACTTCAAGGATTTTCAAAACTTCTCCCTTGAAACAAATGGGACCCTTCAAAATTTCTTCGCCAAAAACCATTGAGGCTCTTATGAACTTCCAAATTTCATTATGCACCGAAATCCATTGGGGCTCTTCAATAGTTCTCCCCCAAACAAATTATCTTTTAAAACCTATAGGGCTCTTTCTAACTTCTAACTTTTAGGAAATATTGAAACTATCAAGGGCTTATACAACTTCACCTTTGAAAGAAAACATTTACATGCTTTTGAAATTCTAAAGAATCCTGAAGCCTTACGATTGTTTCCCTTGAGTTCTTAACACCAAATTCAAGCAATGTTTTGAGGATTTTACAAACTTCAAACTTTCAAGCATGCCCAAAACTATTATGGTTTTTCTAAACTGTAAACTTTCAAACATGCGTAAACCCATTGAGGATTTTCTAAACTTTAAATTTTTGAACATGCCCAAAACTGTTGGGAGATTTTTGAACTTTAAGCATTCTAGCATGCCTAAAACCATCAAGGATTTTATATACTTTAAAGTTTCGAACATGCCTAAAAGCATTCAAGCTTTTTTTACTTTAAATTTTTGAACATGCCTAAAACCGTTTGGGGATTTTCTAAACTTTAAACTTTTGAACAAACCTGGAATCATTGGGGCTCTTCAAAAGTTTTCCCCTGAAACCAAACTATCAAAGATATTCAAAAGTTCTTTCCTAAAACCATCATGGATCTTATGAAGTTCAAACTTTTGATTTATGTCAATACTATTCGGCTACCTTTCGACTAGCAACATTCCAAGCTTCTTGAAAAGAATTGTTGGGAACCTTCCAAACTTCATTTACAATTAAGCCCAAGAATCATATGAAAAACCATCATCACATACCTATTTGTTTCTACATTCAATGTAATCTATTCATTTCTCTGTTAGGGATAACTTTTATCTATGCTCGTGAACCTTGCATGAGCTTGCAAACTTGAATGGTACCCTATAATTTGCATCCCCCCAATTTTTCTTGCCAAGAATTGATCCTTTTACCTCCTAACCCTGTACAAAAACAATTTATAACTAGGCATTCTCAATGCATAAAATATTGCACACCCAACACATGTTAATGCTTAAATCTCATCAGTAAGCAAAAAAAAAATCCCATTCCATGGATTTCGTCACCAACTTCTCATAATCATATCATATTTTTCACTCCATAATAAAGTCCACAATATTAGTGTTGGTCTATATTATGAATATGAATGAACCATTATTTCATCATTGTGAGCATTTATATTAGCAAAATGAACACAATGTTCATTGAGGCTTTTGTTAAACAATTAGCTTGTAAACTATGTATTCCATCTGAACACTCAAATTTCTTTCCCAATACAACTCCATTATTGAAACTATAATCTCTAATAGCTCTAATGTTTAAATGAAAATATTTGACACCATGTTGTAGAATCCCCAACCCAACAATCCCAATCACAAGATAGGTAGCCATGACAGAAGATTCCAAATTCTATCCCTCATTGACTAAATCCCCTTGATAACAACCATTTAAGCCTCCCAGGAGGGACCATCATTTAATAAAATGATCATGTAGAGGTGAAATTTTAGATGTAGAGGAATAACAAGCACAATCGCACACATCATGCAAGATACTTTAATTTTAATAGTAGAAAATAAACATGAATTTTGCATATTCATAGACAATGACAAGGCACTTATCTTTTAACTGAAGAAGGTCAAAGAAAATAACTAAATAAGAGAAATTTTCCACCCAACCGTAGCTATCTGCTACAAATACCACCCCCAAGCAAGGTTATGAGGCCACCAAGATGAAGGAAAAAATCTACAAGCTTCTCTCTCTTTGAACCCATCCCATTTGCTCTCATGCTTAGCTAATTTACTCACCACAAAACATTACATACATCTCTTCCAACCATCAATAACCAATGAACTCTCTTCCACTATCCCACAAAACACTGGGAAGGCCTACCATTTCTCTGTTCAACAATCCCTCGAAGTACCCTTTCATTTAGGTTATCTTCAATATGTGCATACAGAGTCCAATCTGTTGTATGTTTTTTGAGAATTTCCTTCTAGAACAATATTTGGCTCTCAAGCATTCAAAGAGAAACAAATGTTCAATGGGTGAAGGTTTCCTAACTTTCCCAACCTCTATGCTCACCTACAACCATCATCCCTTCATAAAAAAATGCTTGTAATTTTCCCTTAATGGTGTTGATTATGGTCAATTTTCATATTTCCCCTTAATAGCAAGGAGAACAAAACATGACAACGTGGAGAGAGTTCAATGTGAGAGTGTTGGAAGGAAGTGTTTTTTTGTCAATGTAGGAAGAGGATTAGTGATATGATGACTGGAATTACTTCTAACTTCAAGAATGTACTACTCTTACAATTCCCACAGGGATGATACTCAATTCATGCTCCCATAATCTCATGAGAGGACTTCCCCACCAACCTCTTACATGCATTCAATAATTGGTTTTAATAATTCAAAGAATATAGATGGATTCATTTTAGGCATATGGTGGAAAAAGACACAAGTTCCAAGGCTTACACTTGGAAACGGAGGATTTATTTTCCCATTTCCCCCCTTTCCTCTCCCCCTCTAGTGGAATCATAGCCCCTCTCATGCTCAATGTAGCCATCTTGGACCATTATATTATATTCCACATTAATATTTACATAGCTTGATTCTACCATGGAAATCCTAACGCATGGTCCATATATACATATTTACATCATACATGCCTAGTCATTCACTAGTTGGGCCTTGGCCTTGAGTTCGCACTAGGAATATTTACTAGCATATTTACATCATTTACATAATATGAGTTAATACATGCTAGGGAACAAAACTGAGGTATTACATCCATCCTTGGTTAAGCCTTGATTTGAAGGGTGTTTAGTGCTTGTTAGAGTTCTGTGTAATTGATAACTATCAATCTCTCCCAAGAGTTCTAGATGCTTCAACTGTCTGACATGATGTCATGTCACACATGTAACCTTATTGAAATTTCAAGATATTAAATATTTTTGTAACATTTCACCCCTTCATTATCTGATACTTTGATATAACATATTAGACCATCAAGGCTTGGAGACCTCTTTTCTCCATTCATGAAACATTTAATAAACTTCTATTGCCACAAAAGTGTGGAGGCCATCAATTTTACCACCCACTGATAAAATCCACCAAGAGGTGCCTACCACATGTTAGGATATTGTCACTCAACATCCTCCACATCATCAAACCATCCATATCATTGCTTTGTCAAATCACCCTTGTCATACAAAGTATTCACCAAGACTCTTCAATTTTCCAGCCTAAAAATTTGGAAACTAACCATAGGAAATAATACTCCGCCTTAGGCCCTAAAACTTTGGCAATACCATCAATCACCCTAAAGGAATTTCCCTGTTGAAATTTAAGGGAAAGTAAACTTTAATTGTTGTTTTATGCAGTGGTACTTTGCATCGAACCATGAAAATGAATCCATAACATCTGCTTGTTCAAACTAGGAAAAGGGTCCAATTGTGCTTTGATCCATACTTGAAAATAATAGATATGATCTCCTAAGCTCAAAATATTTTCTTCAAGCCTTACAAATTCCAATGTAGTATCCCTTCATTGGGGTCTTGTAGGAGCTAAAATAGATCCCCCTTTAGTTCATGAGATATCAACCACTAAAGATTGCGCATTTCAAGTGTTCTCTTTCAAGAGATTTTAAGCATAATTTTTTCACAACTTGGACATGCATCGTTAAATGCAGCTTTCATGGAGTGGGCAAGATTTGAAATGTAACTTAAAAGTGAATTTACAAACTAGTTAACTAAAAGGTAACATAGAGTATTTAAAGAATATCTTATGTTCCATAAGCTTTTAAAAGCTCACTCTTAACCTTTTAACAAATCACCTTTACGAATTCACATTATGTTAGGATGGCACCCCACACCATCCTTGATCATTGGAGTTATGCCTTTCGTCTTTGATTAAGTCTTGAGTACTATGTCATTTTGTCTTTAACAATTTGAAGGGTGTTTAGTGCTAGTGTAACCCAAAACCATCGATCTCTACAAGTTATGCTCCCAAGCCAACAACAATTCCTTTGCAACGGTGATTCCATCATAAATATTGGATATTTGGCTCACTTCTTCTAAATCATTCATTATATGACATTTCTTCAATAAGTTATTTCCTAACCTATATTTCTAACCTATATCTATTGATAACCTCTTAGCACATGATTACATTTTAGTAGTGTATATGTATATATCAGGAATATCATCATGATGTCAATTGGGTCAAGTTTAAGTGGTTAAAAAATAGTGTTATCCTTCTTATTTAGGAATAATTCCCACAAATGGCATTTTAAGTTCTTAATGAGTATATTGTTGTATTGATTTTGAGCACTGAAGAATCCAGTTTATCGTAAGTACCATCCTCAAAATGAGAGAAATGTTTTGATGGATTTCCCCAAAATATGTATTTCATGGAAAAGAAAAAGAATATAATCAAAATTCACCATGACCAAAATTGCATACACATTCACATAAAATTTACTCTCCATTAAAGTTTTAAGATAAACGACATGTAAATGATGATGTTCTCATTTTTTTTAATTCAACATGTGTTCATTAGGAGGATTCACATCAATCACATCCAAGCTAAAAATACCATTTACTCATTATTTCCTTTTCCAAATGTTCACAAATTTGATTTAATTGTATATGTTAAATCCTTTGGAAGATAAGAGTTGGCAAGTGAAGGGGGGATCATCATTGATCCTAGAGGAAAAAGTAAAACAACTTATGTCTAGGGTCTATGGAATCCCATCAATAACCAAGATAAGGCATATGCCCTCCTACGGGGTTTGTGCATTGTTATTGATTCCAGAATGCATTCTCTAATTGTCATAGGATATTCAAGCACAATCATCAAATTGATGTCTTTGAAAGTTATCCCAACTGACAATAAATTGGCCTCTATCATCACTTGCTCTCAAAAGGAGGTGTGTTTATTTCAAAAGATTTTATTTTACCAAGAATTAAGGGAGCATAAATCCCAAGTGGACTTTCTTTCCAAGGCCATTGTTTTAAAAATGGGGGTGCTAAGGATCAACAAAAGTTCAAGTTATCAATTCATTCCTTAACCATATATTCATGCACTCAAGGGCATGTACCACCACATCAATTCAACATATGTCATTCCTCCCCTATCCCCAGTCACATAATAAGACGAGTAAATTGATGAGATCGATGCACCCGCTTCACATGTTCAAATTCATGGAGTGGCAGGCTCTTGAATCGTAAGTTGGAAGATATCTTTTCCAAGGTGGGATAATGGAGCTACGAAAGGAAAAGCGAAGTAGGTGAGATGGGAACCTAGGTCAATTGTCTGAAATCCACATCGTATGAGACATTTTCTTTCTTTGCATGGGCCTTTTGAATTTTGGTTTGGTGGATTTTTTTTCTGGGGTAGCCCTATCCGTGTTGCAACTGTAGTTTTTGGACTCCCTCCGTGCATTTGATTTTCTATTCTAGATTTCATACACTCTCTATCAGAATTTGATTAGAATCACTTTGGTCCAGTGGGTTATAGTCATAGTGATCTGTAAACTACTTTGGATATTCCACTAGAACAATTCATCACAACAAATCTAATAAAATATTGAAAATATTTACTATTAAGGTTATTTTTCCTTTAGATCTCTAGAATATTTAGTTATTGATTTTCTGGTTATGCATGAAATAGATAAAATGTGAAAATCATAGAATAGTAAAATAAAATCACACCATCCACAAATAAACACTAGATATGACCTAGGAAACCCAATACGAGAGAAAACCCATCTAGAAGGTGAGGTTGCTCTGCTCTCTTTTCTCTGGTATAGAAATGATGACAGTACAAAGAAAGAGGCATTCTTTGTGGAGTTGTCTTTGATCTGTGGCCTATATGGATGCTACATAATCTCTCCTCCTCTTCTATACTCACAAAATACCACTCTTATATGTTTTTCTTAGCTATGGAACAAGATACAATGCAAAAGAATGGAACCCCTTCTCCTCCTAGTGGCCCGATATTTAACATAGTGCGATAGCCATCTAGGGATAGGTTTTTTACTTCTTCAACCCTCAATTGTGGTAGGGATTTGAACCTTCTAGAATCTTCTTGAAATTACTCATGTGGCTAGCCCCATATGCATGAGCAATGGAGGTTGAAGTGGCATCCTCTCGTACCATGGTGGTCAACGTGATAGGTCAACTTACAGGGGGAATAATTTTTTCATACAAACTCTGATTGACGAACGATTTGCACCGTTGGAAAGGTCTCAAAGTTTTGAATACCCTTAAGGGTGTGTGCATAATTTTTGGACATAAAAACCCCCCAAAAATCCATTTACTGCCTCAAATGGATCTGGAAGGTTCCGACCCCAATTTTCCAAACTAGGCTTGCCACTAAAATGACCCTGCAAGTTGATTCGTCCAATTTTTTCCTCTCTAAAATCATTGAGATAGATGAAAAATACTATAATGATCCAATCTAGATCACATAGTGAGTATCTATTCATTGGTAGTGAGGATTCCTCCTTCTATGGGTTCGACCTTCTAGTTCTATCATGTTTTGAGATTAGTTGGATATTTAGGCCACATGAATCTTGAATTTGGTGGAGACTTGGTGGTGTTTTATGGATTTGTGGGACTACTTCTTTGCTTGAAGTGTCTAGGTTGAATTTGGATTTGGATTTGTTGATATTATGGTAGCTGCAAGAGGTATTTACCTCCACGTGTAAACGTGATGAATAGAATAGTCCGGGAAGCAAGAAGAAACCCTAATGAGTTGGCTAATAACCCTAGAAGACATGTCGGCTCAAGAAGATAACTTGTATTAGGTTATTAGCCTCCAAGAGAAGAAGTCGGCCAGAAGAAATAATATATACTAAATAGATAGATACCCAGAATGAGAAGTCGGCCTAGGCAGTTAGCCATAATTACTATAAATACAGGAGGCCAATCTTCATTCTGGCAGGCAGTCTCAAAATTGCAGAGCAACACTTGTGTGCACTGCAGTGCCCAGTTTTGTGCGCAGGTTTGGAGGAGAGATGCCATTGCAGTTGTTGCAGCTAGCAGATCACATTTGGACTATCTGATCAACTCTTGTTGGTGCGTTGTCCTTGGGGAAAGAAGCGCTACCCTTTGTTTGGCTATCTAGCATAGGGTTTGCTTCCAGAGTGATTCTCTGTCAAGGTTAAGGTGCTCGGAGGGNCTTGGGGAAAGCAGCGCTACCCTTTGTTTGGCTATCTAGCATAGGGTTTGCTTCCAGAGTGATTCTCTGTCAAGGTTAAGGTGCTCGGAGGGTGGCTTCGGCCTATGGTTGGGTGACAATAGCGATATTGTCAATGGTAAAAAGAGCACATCCATTATATTCTAACAGGTTATGGGCCCACACCTCCTTCATTCGGTCTAACCACTAGAAGGAAACATAGCCGTAAGTATATTAAACTCGTTGAAGAACTGTCGCTAGGTTTTCTAGTAGGAGAAGTCACCATAGCACTGCTGCTAGGGTTACTAGCAGGTGTCGTTGCAGAAACCCTAATCCTCTCATTGAGGCACCTTAAGTGAAGGGATTGACCTAATTTCCTGATAGATCAGTGCGCCCTGGCCTAGTGCATCTCCTGGTACTCTCAGCAAGCCAAGACATCAAGTTTGATTTTTTGGTCAGATATAGGGTTGACCAAGTCAAAGCAGCCATGATTTACTCTATGAAGTAAGAAAATAAGTTAGACGGAGTTTCTAACTTTAGAGTGTGGAAGACAAGGATTGACCTCATCCTTGCCAAGAATAAAGTGTTGGATATCGTGAAAGGAAAGATCGTGAAACCAGAGTTTGAAGAAGGAAAAGAGAAGGAACCACAAAACATTGCAGTTATGGAGAAGTTCAAAGATAGTGACATCAATGTTATGAGTATCATAGTGGACACTATAAAAGACCACTTGATACCCTACATCTCCCATCTTGACTCACCGAATAAGATGTACGATGCCCTAACAAACCTCTTCTTAGTTGGAAACATTGGACAAATAATGAGTCCAAAGAATGAGCTC